>JAQGCX010000835.1:0-13685 GCA_034700205.1 Plectus parietinus | reverse complement strand
ACGCAGAACTGCGTAGCCACTTTGTGCGGTGGCGTGTGCTCTAACAATTGATACGCATTTTGTGCACTTATCCGGGTCCGACTGTATATAATTCATTCTTGGTAATTGGTCGGCAAAACGGGCCGTTGGAGTCCACACAGCCCTAGACTACTTTATTGTGCGATATAATATTCCAATGACATTATCTGCTGTAATCTTGTGCATCTATCCCTATGCGAATGACGACCGCGGGCGAGTCGAAGGATTTGCGACTCATCACCATGCAATGTATCGATATGTAATGGGCACGATTTTATCTTTGATCGTGAACGATGATATTCATGGTACGCAGCGAGACTATATCAAGTGATCAACAACAGCCCAAAACGTTGCTATACACCGTGATCCGTGTGGAACATGAACTAAAGGCACGGTGACAGGTTTTTGCTCGTCGTGACGGAAGAAAAACTGCAGCAGTTTGTTCGCCTCACAATGCTCCCAAACAGCAGCCAGCAGCATTCAGTCCACAATACCAAAAAGAAGCACCAATATTACAAAACTGATAACAAGAATCGCAATCGGAACCAGTCCCCTACCATTGTGAATTTGAACGAACACGTGGTGCGCCCGATAGCTTAGATATTGATGAACTAATAAACAGAGACAAATAGGGTGCAGAAATATTTACTATGTCGTCAGGTCTGAGCGATTCCATTCAACCGAAACAGCATAGAGAATGTGTGAGCCGAACAGAACGGCGAGCACGAAACGAAGAACGAGACAGGCAACAGAGTCGATCGACAAATACTTCTAGTCTCTATTACATTCGGCAACGCGTATTATGCAAGGAAGGCTCGAGCAGGGACGCGAATCGCCAAGAACGTGCTTTCATACGCCAACGTAACATGTTACGCCGGTTTTTTACCTTCAATTTTCTGCTTAGGCTTAGGCTTAGGCTTAGCAGTGTGCATGCTAGCTTAAAACACCATCACCCTCTAAAGGCCGCTACATAACTTCGTTGGTTTTATTAACCAGCAAAGTTATGTAGCGGTTAACATGTTAATTTAACATGTTACGTTGGCGTATCATCAATGTACCGCCAAGGACGCTCAACCAAAGAAGACGGCGGTACGGTAAGGAGATACCCAGCATGAGGGAAGCGAACGCCATCAAGGTACTGTACAACCAACTGAAACAATAACGCACTTTGCAGTCGCCCCACACGTCGAACTCATGTGTCACAATTCAGAATCACAAACGGTGCAGAGAGAAAGAGGAGATGGGACGAAGACAAACCGTGGTCGATCGTCGTCACCACCGACATTGCACTTGACAGAGACTATGTACACAAGTCGCTGCGAAAGGTAGTAGTACATGGACACGGAAATGGTCCAAGGGACAAAATATCAGCAGCGCAGCGCAATTCGCTGTTCACTTTGAAAGTTTCGAAATGACCCGAATCAGCGCGCCGTTCTCGTCTTTCAGTCTTTGGTTATCCGACCGCAACTGGTCCACAGTCTGCAAAACGAGTGATTAATCGACGAGCAGGCGGCGCGTTGTAATCAGAATCGCGAGTGGACACACGCCCACAAGTCTAGGCAGACCAGGCAATGCGTCAACGACAACACGTCAGCGACAACATCCGTTCCGTACATCAAAACAACGCGCAAGTGAGCTGTGTAGAGAAAAAGCGAAACGAGCTGCGTCAGTGTCAGTTGCCGGTGCACGAAAGACACGTAGTAGAGCGCACGGCAAACCAAAGCATCGACCAGTGAGCGCGGGTCAGGGTGGGGGACCGATGTCGAAGCGAACGTACTGGCAGGCGGCAGCCGAGAAGGGCAAACGAGGTGGAGGGGGAGACAGACACGACAATACTGACCGAGTATGCGGCTGATTCTGACGCGTGATTTTCGACAGTACCCGTACGAGCGCCTGGTTCTCCGTCTTCAGCGTGTCGTTCTCCTTGCGCAACTCCGGCACCTCCTACATTGAGAACAACCAAAGGACAGTGCTAAGACAGAGTGCAAAGTCCGCCGGCGCCCTATACGAGACAGAGCCGCCGCGGGCGCTCTTCAGTCGGCGGCGCGTTCTAAGACTCGACAGCACCCGAACAAGCAACCGACAACTGTCCATCATTCGCGTCCAATCTGTCACTCGGCTCACCTGTAGTTCGTCTTCCATCTCGGCGATTTTGCGCTCGAAACTGCGCCGCTCCTGCTCGTCGAGAGACGAACCGCTCGTCGATTTCATTACCATGCCGGAAGTGCCGTTCTCCTGCAGCACTTTTCCCACACGACGATTCAGGCCGTTCTAAACAATGCGTCGCCTTAGAGCTATTGGAGCACTCGAGTGACTACCTCAGACTGAGACTCGGACAACTTCTGCCGCCGCAACTGGGATTCCAAATCGTCAATGCGTTTCAGTAGTCGTTCGTTTTCCACCTTTTCGCGTTCATACAGCTGAAGCGGTGAAACACATCATCATCGTGCCCGCGAATTAATCATCATTTCTTCGACGGTAAATAGAATACTGGAGAAAGCACCGTAACCCCAGAATTTTAATGTACAATAGTGACTAAATGTCATTGTGGGACGATTGAAATGATACGAAGTAATGAAACTGAATACAAGAAAATCTGAATTTTTCTGACAATAAACGGACCTTTTTGTAGTCGATTTCACCATCAACGCTGCGTACAGAGCTGACGGACGAGACGCGGCTCGTGGCGAGACTGCTGCTTCGTTCGGACGGCTGACTCGCCGTGGACGAAGCCGAGTATCCCGGATAGCGGTTCGCATACCCGGACAGACTCTGTAACGCATTCAGTAAGCAATCCTAGCGATAAAACCGAAGGCAGGATGCAGACACACGGCAGTCAAGGGACAGTACCACAGCCAGTCGGATTATGCGATCCTCGTGATAAACCATGGCCGACGCGCCGCAGCCGCGAATTCCGTCGGTCGGACGGAACGACGACGCGACAATGAACGAAACGGGCGGTGGCCGCGCGCGTCGAAGCTAAGTCATCGCCGCGTGTGGCCGGGCCGGTCCGCTTAGGCGCTCGTCTCGACCAACGGCGCCCAATCCGTCCGCAAACACGAAACAAAAATCGACGCAACAATGCCCGACGGCGGTGGTGTCGGATGAAGTCCGGTCGGCGCCAGAAGCGCTTCTGCCGGCTGCCAACGCTCCGTCTCCCGCGCCCAGTCAGCTGATGATCAACCACGTTCACCGGCCGACCGCAAAAACATCTCCAGGCCGACCAAGCAATTGTGCAAAAGAAGGCGGGCGTCGACCGACGTAAATCAGTTGCAGTCGACGGCGGATCGGGTGACGGCGGAAATAATGGACGGCGCGAAACGACGCGAGAAGACGGCCGGCGGGCGTTCAGGGGCAGCACGCGATGCGCCACCTGCGCGCGCAGGCGTCGCCGACTCATCCCTTTGCGGCAACTGTCGCCCCTCCCCAAGCAACCTTGCCCGTACCTGTCGGCCAGCAGTCGCCGGGTGCTCAGCGCCGTCCTGCGCAATCGAGGGAGACATCGGGAGCATCGGCTGTTGCAGGGGGGCGGACACAACGGGCGCCGTCTGCCCGTCGTCGTCACCGTTGGCGCAGTTAAAGAGTTCGTGAATGGGGTGAGCGAATGAAGTCGGCGGGGAAAAGACGACGGGCGCGGACGTGGACAATAGCGTCCACCCCGATAAACGGCACAATGGACGACCACGTCCGGACAGCACGGCGCACCGTCCGGGCACAGGCACCGAACGCACATCCGACCCGCACGACGTCATTATCGCCCGGTTGCGGGCCATCTACGAGACGCTCAGTGCCCACATCGACCAATTATTGCCCGAATTATTACGGACCCAGTTTCGCGAGCGCAACACTCGGGCGTAAACAAGTGGCAAACGCCAGTGCGTGACACAAAGCAGTCCTCGGCCGACGGTCGACGGGACGCGCAACTCGCCCGTTTATGGGGCTAGTAGAGCGCGTTCATCTCGACCACCGTCGCGCTCGCGCTGAGTGACCGTCGTGCAGACCGTTCGCAAGAAGACACCGTCCACCCACCGACGCCGCTTAGCCGACTACTTACACGCAGAGCGCGGGCGTCCGCCGATCGCCGTTTGCGTTGGGCGCTTCGGCCGCGACTGCGTTCCACCATCGTAGCGCCCATATCGAACAGCGAGTCGAAGCCCGAATCGCCGCTGTAGCGATGTGCGTTGTCCAGACGGTCGTACTTGTAGTAGTCGAGCAAATCGGAGTTGTTGCCGACGGAACTGCTGCGGGCAGTGGACGTTGGAGTGACGGAGAGCAACTCGTAGATGGCGGAGGTGGAACGAGATGCGGTGGTGGGCGTCATGGAAGAATGGTAGGAGGACGGTCTCGCGGGGACCCGACGCTTAGCGTTGTACGCGGCGGACGACGAAGTGGTGCTTGTGTGATTGGTCGCACTTTTATACGGCGAGTAGGCCGACGACGCCGAGCTGGCGGTCGACGACGGGGTCGAGAAGGCGGAAGCGAGGGTCGAATAGGTGGTCGAAGGGGTAGTGCGTCCGTATCCGGCGTCCGACGTCCGTCCGTTGCCCATCGGCGTTGTGGATCGATGATGGTAATTTTGCAATTTGGAAAACCGCGGTGCAACACCGCCCTTGGACATTATATCGTGGACGGGGTTGAATGTCTGCGGTATTGTTGACCGACGAAGAGAAGGAAGGCTTCAAGGACTATTGCAGCGTCGACAAGAGAGACGCGGGATCAGCCGACTGTCGATTGCACGGCGATAGGGCAGAAACTCGCGGGGCGACTCGATGATGCGCTCAGTCAGCGGGCGGCCGTCTTCGCCGAAATGCGATGGCGGCAGCGATCGGATTTCTCAATCAGCGATCGCCCAATCTGGCGGCGCTCCTCGACGATCGACGGCAGACGAAGAAAGGAAGAGACGGCGGCAGTTGGCAGTATGAATCAGCTGTTTCTTGTGTTGGTCTTTCCCACTCACGTGCAGAGGCGTGGCCGGCGGACGGTCCGACCGCGAAATTCGCTTCGTTCAGCAAACCAACAGGGACAGGCGAAGGCAAACAGAGCGCGTCGTCAAACGACCACCAAGGCAACACTCGCCAAGCACACTGCCACGTCCGGCCGAGAGTCCACTCCACACGCTCGGTCCCTCCTTGCAGACTTGCACAGACACACAGCGGGAACGCAGCAGGGCAACACGCACAAGTCGCAACTGTGCCGCCGTCTGCGAGTAGCCAACTGCGAGACGACTCGCGCGTTGATGATAAGCGCCGCCCGAGACAACGGAAAAACGAGTGCGCACGCGGCGAAAGAAACAAAGACCACCGATGCCGCGAAGGCAAAGGCGGTGCAATGGGTGAGCGGCCTTCCTCTCTCGAGCCGGCTTCCAGCGCCGCTTGACGTCACCACGCCGCGCACCTCTGTCATCGCCGCCGCTCCAGCCACTCAAACTCCTCTCAAACGTCCCGTTACTGGGCACCGGAGGCCCACCAGTCCAATGTCCTTCTCGCTTCGTCAATATCATCTGCTCTCAACGTCCAGAACTCGCAACATTCCGCAAACGCGCCCAAGCGCCGAATCGCGTTCGCAATCATGGCAATCAGTCGGCAAGATAGAGGCAAAACAGAAAATGATCGCACCTGATTGCCATTGGTGGCCATGGATGAGCTGCGAATGGGCGCCGGTGCGCCCTGATCGCGCATAGTGACGGTCACCCTGGTGACTGGTGCCGGCGCCGTCGACAAGGCTCTTGTGTCCTGCTGCTGCTCGTCTCGTTCCACGTTCTGCAAGCGAGGGATGAGTCTATCCAGATTTGTAGAAAAGTAGGAGATTTTCGAGTTTTAGTAAAATGATAAGAGAGTAAGCTCTCGACCGAGATTTTGGCTGACTTTGCTGAGCAAAGTCTGTTTTATCCAGCGCTTGTCTCGTTTTTCAACGGGCAAAGGTAGGAGTATTCTGTAGGTCTACTGGCAGTGGGAGGTGTGACAACCCTAGTCTAGAAGGAACGCACCTCGATGTCTTCGGAGGACACAGGGCCGGTGCCGCGCCGCGGTCGATTCAACTGCGAACGGCGTCGGAGGTTTGCCGCCGACGGTGTGGTCATTGCAGATGGCATTGTGGAATTGTCGCCGTCGGCCGCGGTCTGAGCGTCGTCGTCAGTCTGCAACAGAACGACCGTCTGTCTCAGTTCACACACTGCTGCTCGGAGCAAGGAATGGCGCGAAAACCTCTGTGGCGTCTCATTGTCATTCATGCACCATTCACGCCCGTCGTGCACACATGAAAAAGTGCCGCAAAACAGCAATCCGCCAAAACGCGTGTCCGCCCGATTTCTGCGCACTTCATTACCGCCAAAAAGAAACAGGTGCTCTTTAGACGGCGTTGATTCGCCTGGGTGAGAAACAGGCGGCGTTCATACCTGGAAGGAGTCTTGCGCAGGCGTCGTCTGCGTAGACTCGAGAGTTCGACTTCGCCACACCATTCCAGGACTGAGCGCAGACCCAGACTGCAGGTGTGTCGGCGAATTCACTTCAGTCGACCGATCAGAACCCTCCGACTCGACCGATGGCTTGCGATCCGCCAACTGTCTCGCGTCTTGTAACTGCTCTCGCGTAACACCCTACAAGCAATCACACTTTGTCATATCTGATTCACTTTGAGCAATTTAGATTTAGCATTTGACCGCCGTAGCGCTATCATTACTCAGTGCCACCGACGTGGAAGTGAACGATGGAGCTGAAAAAGCAAAACGAACCTGCGTGGATCGCCGCGCTTGACGCTGCTGCTTCGACTTGGCCTTGCGCTCGGACTCGCTCTCTTCGCGCATGACGGGAGGGGTGAATGATCTGCAAGAGAACGCCGACTTCACCATTTGTCCACACCACAAGGCCACAGCACACGGACAACAGAGGGAAGAGAGTGAAACGAGTCACAGACGAGAAAAAAGGCGGTGCGACGTACAGAACGAAGTCGAGAAGAAGCCGAAACAGAAGGACCGTAATATCGTCAGCAAATACGACGACGACTATCCAATCGATGACTAACCGGATGGACATGGAGGTGAGCACACTATGGTTGCAAATGCATAAAGCCGAACACACACGTCGGTCGGCTCGCTCGCTGTCCCATAATCCGTCGCGACCACAAGCTGATGACAAAAGAGAGACGCCCAAGAGATTGGAGAGGGTAAGGCAGAGTTGCATAACCGAGAGGATACGAAACGAACGTCCACGCACCTCAACTGATAAGTGGACACGGACTGTATTTTGGGAGGGACGACAGGGGCCGACAAAGGCGCTCGCATGGTGCTGTCCGCGGTGCCGAGCAGGGACGTCGTCATCGCCGCAGGCGGACGGATCACCAGCGAAGGACGCGTCTGCTGTCGACTCGCGAGGAAGGCGGCGAAGCCATGCGGACTTCTCGCCCACGGATTCATCGTCACCACCGGACCCGATGCCGATCGCACCACCGACCCGCCGGTCGTCGGTCCACTGCTGACCAGCGGCGGTCGCTGTTGTTGCTGATCGCTTCAACACCGAACGCAGTCAGACGAAGCACGCACAAACAGAGAAATCGAACGAAACGAGTGGTCAGAGTGTGTCATCTTCTTCGGTGGAGAAGCACAAAAAGCGCCAACGACAACACCAACGCACACCGATTGAAACCAAACGTACGCCTTGGGGGTAGAGTCGATCGCGGCGGTCGGCGTGATCGCCGGCCGTTTCGGCGGCGGCCCGATGTGCGAGATGGCGATGGACGCGACGGCGGGCGTGGAGGGCGAGGGGACGAGGGGGCCGGCGAAGGCGGGCGTGGCGCGTTTGCCGTCGAGCTGCCAGGAGGGGCGAACGGGGAGAGTCTCGGCGGCTTCGAAGGCCGGGAAGCGAGTGCGCACCGACGGCGCTGTGCTGACTGGCGTCTGCAACAAACAATTGCATGACGCTCCAAGATCGCGGCTACTAATGCTCGCGCAGTTGGTGCTGGTCTCGGTTGCGGCTGATTCAGCCCGACTGACCTCTACGAGCGGCGGCGTCGATTCCTTGTCGGTCGTCGTCTGCGCCACCGGTTGGGTGACTTGCTGCTGCTGCTGCGGCTGCTCGGCGACGACGGCTTCGGTCGGCTGCCGCTGTCTCAGCAGCTCTTCGTGTTCCTCGGCTTCGTCGCGTTTCGCCAACGCGATCTTTTCGTCGGTGCTCAATCTCGTGACGGAATTCCTTCAACGTCATCATCAGCGTAACGAATACTCCACCAATGAGCAACGAAAACAAAAAACCAACTTTCGTTTGTGTACAATGCTCGACTCTGAATCGGACGCTACAACGCCGGCCGGACTGGCTTCTCTCAACTTTGATCGCTTCTGAAACAAGATTATTGCAACGTTTTCGGAAATGACACAAATCTCACCGCTGCGTTGTTCTTTTTCAGTTCTTGCAAAAAGGGCAAAATCTCCTCGTCGGCAACGTCGAACGGTGTCTGACCCTGTAACATGGAAAAAGTTACACACCAATCAAATGGATTATGAAGCCGAATAAAGTTCTGGTGACGACACAGTCCAGGCAGTTAGTATGGGTGGAGCATACTCATAATTTCTTTGACGGTAAAGAGCGTACTGTAGAAAGCAAAATAACCCCAGAATTCTCATGTGCAATAGTGACAAAATAATGTTGTGGGACGTTTATTAGAACTGGATTTAAATCCTACGAACTAATTAAAATCAATACATTCATTCTGGATTTAGACAGCGCGCGACATTCAATTGAATTTGCGATTAACCGTTGAAAAAATTCTGACAATAAGAACATACGGCGAAGCTGCGGGCGGCGAAGTCGGCGTCGTTCTCGACGAGCGTCTCGCAAGCCTGTCGTTCACCCCAGTGCGAGGCCCCATGCAACGGCGTCCACCCGTCTTTGTCACGCGTGTTTACGTCAGCGCCGGCTTGCAAGAGCAAACTGAAATAAATGCGTCGTTTCGTTCGACAATGTGGGCGAGGCTGAGTGCAATCACTTGATCAGCTTGATGTATCCCTTGGCGGCCGCCACGTGCAGGGCCGTGGCGCCCGTCCGCGGATGCGGTCGGTCCACCATCACTGAAGTGCGCAGCCACTCCGCCACGTCGCGCATCATCGTCGCCTCCTCCAGATTCTTGCATTCCTCCGGATCGATACCTTCAACGTGGCCATAGCAACCATTTGTCATCAGATTATACTCAGAATTTCTTTGACGGTAAACAGCGTACTGTAGAAAGCACCGTAACCTAAGAATTTTAGGTGTATAATATTGACTAAATGTTTTTGTGGGACGTTGACTAGAAATGGATTTAATTACGAATTTATGATACTCAATTCAATAAATTCTGGATTTTGACAGCACGCGACATTCAATTAAGCACTTCGTTTTTGTTATGCATTCTTGGTGAGTCCGGCGTAACTGTGAGCATGACGCTATCAGTCCCATAGTTAAGCCGGTCTCACCAATAATGGATAACAAAAACGAAGTAGGTAATTGAGGGATGTTCAATCGATTTCCAATTAACCGTTGGAAAAATGCTGACTATACATCGTGCACGACTCTTACATCACTCTGGCAGAGTGACAGATACAAGTAGATAAGCTGAACGATGGTAAACCCATTCATAAATCAAGAATCATCCCCATGGCTACATCTAGTGATAAATTGGAAGATTTAGCAGCGAACCTTGACGCTCGTATTCCTTTTCGAGAATCTGCCGACACTCGTCGTCCTCGGCCAAGTCGATGGGGAGCTCCTTGTCGCTGTTGGTGATGGTCAGGTCGACGCCCTGGGCGCACAAGAAGCGCACAATCTCGGGATTGCCACAACAAGCCGCGGCGTGCAACGGTGTCCATCCTTCGTTGTCCTGCGCGTTGATGTCCGCTCCCTGCCGAGTGAGAAACTCGACGATTCTGGGCTTCCCATCGATAACCCCCTGCAAGACAGCCAACGTTTCCGCCATAAAACAGCAGTTATGTGCCGGTCGTTCTATCCGATTACATGAGAAAATGAGGCGGTTTGTGCGTTTCTTTACGACTCGCTCCCCTTACTATTTGCATGTGCGGACAATGTTTACTACGCGGATCATAAACGTACAAGTACTGAGCCGGCGACCACCTCCGTATCGGCCAGACGTAAGCCGCTGCGAGTTTGGCGCAGATTCGCCTTGGCAAATAGTCTCACCACATACGTACGTACGGCGGTCTACGCCTTTGACTCGCCATCAATTCTCCCGCGTATACGCATGCGCTCCAATTTCCCGCACGGCCGACTTAATGTGCGCGTACGCAAGAGAGAGATAAGCGAACGCTATTAGTCGATTTAAGAACTCAGACCAGCTGGCACTAAGCTGTGTGCGCCCACCCTGTGCAGGTAAAACACAACTGTCTTCGTGATCATTATCGTATTTATCTTGTTCTTGTGAGAAATGGTATGTGTATTCTCATTATCCGTTGGCCTGTCGCTCATCCTGTTTAACTCGGGACTAGATATTGTCTGGCATTTTGCCGAATAAAGAAAGTGAATTCTCGAAGATGCAAGGGTGCGCCGCTGGCATTGGAGGAGCGTACTCGGCCACTTGGACGCGCCACTTTATGCCCGCCATCGGCCTTTCGTGACGACGGCGTAGCGATCGGCCGTGCGTCGTCGGTCAGTATCGCCGGTCATCGACGGCCGACCCCTCGACGTCTCCCGTTACAACGTCGGCACAGACGGCGGCGCTACCTGCCCGCGGTGCTCGGCGAACGGCCACAGAGGAGAGTGAAAATGTAAACAAATCGTTGGGAGACAGCGCGCGACTTATGGACCGACGCGTGCCAGCCGGCAGGAGTGATCGGTTTCGGCCGGCAGAGGTTGCGTGCACTCCCCCATGTTTCTCTCTGGAGATCCATCCGCCCGAAACCCACAACCCACAATGCGCACAGATCAACCACCGTCGACGCACAAATGCTGCCTTTTTTGAGAGCGCACAGAAGCCGTTGAGCTCTTCAGACGCAGCGCCGACCTGTTCGTATACAAACTCGCGTCGGCTGCCTCTCATTCGACCGCGCAAACTAGCTCCCGCCATCTCCCCCCTCCGACTCGGCCGCCCAAGCATCGCTTTGACGGCAATTTGCAGCGCCACTAGCCACCAACTGCCCGTGGACAACATTGCGGCGCATGCTAACTGCGCTCTTCACTCTCTCTCAGACACACCCAGACGAGTAGAAGATTGAGCCGATGAGCGACGAGCCCGCACTACAATTCCGGCACCGGGGCAACTCGAGGCGCGGAACGAGTGGGCAGGATGCACGTGGCCACAATTACACCGACCATCTTTGTTTCTTCTGACTCAGACTAGCACCGGACGCAAACAATACGACCGAGCAGCAGCGCCAACGAAGCAGCAGGTGCGCCCTATACCCGCCCGCGCGCTCCACTTGCCTGGTGCAGCGCCGTCAGTCCGTCCACAGTCGCCGTGTTCACGTCCGCGCCCTTCGCCAACAGATCGGTCACCTCCTCCTCATCCCCGCTCGTACACGCCGACAGAAATATATCGCTGTCCTGCAAAAAATCACATAACAGACGCATTCGTCAGTCGCACTGAATTAGCACGCACTTGGAATTTGACTTTTCGCTCCCCGTCGCCGCGTTTTTCCGGCGGGAACTTGTTAGTCTCCGAGTCATCCCAACGCATCAGCTGCTCCTGAAAGAATTGTGGCGTTCACACTGCGTCATCGCCAGTAAATCAGCCGACCTTGCGTTTCCACAACACGTTCGTCGAGCGACTCTGTAACGTCCCCGATTCCGCCTCGCCGTTCAGCAACAACAGACTCTCTTCTTTGACCATTGCTCAGAGTTTCTGCACAACGGTCTGTCGCCTAAACTGTCAGCACTTTCAAGGTTAAAGTGTGAAGAGGAACGCCTCAATTCACAAGTCATGGAATGGAACAACGAGTCGAACTGAACGCCTTCGATAAATGGCATTTACAACGAAATGACGCGAAGCGCATTTAGAACAGAATGTAACAACTCATTTTCTAGTCAAAGCTTTATAAATAAACGAACCGTTGCTATGTGTTCATCAAGTAACGAGCAGTAATACTGTCACAGACGTAGCGTGGTCGACCGCTGCTTATTCATCACGAATATCTCAACGTTCTCGTCTGTATTTCGACGAAATTCCTCAGTGCCAAGTTGCGCAAGGCGGTGAAAGTAAGCAGATGGCGACTAAATGCAGAACAGCTTGGTGGAAGACACGCGGTATACAGGGAAGTGAGTGATAAGTGAAGGAGAGAATGGCAGACGTTCGACTGGCCGTTCAGCGGCGCATTAGAGGACGCAGAGGTGTAGCGACTTGACTGGAGCGCTGCGCCAACTCTTTCGCCCAACAACTCCTCGACCGGGGCAACTTTTTGTTTTCGATTCTCTTCTGCTGGCCAACCCAGCAGTTGCCCTCGCTATCCTCTCACGTCGCCGCGCCGACCACGCAGTTTTGATGCGGCCGTGTCGTCGCTGCTAATTTGCTTGACTGAGTAGCAAAAATTCCAATGAGAATTGTTGCGAACGCAGGTAATTTACTCCCGTAGGTACTGTAGCCTGACAATCGTGTTAAGACTTGCGTAGATTAGATGACGATAAGTCGATTGGCTGCGATCGTTTTGCCAACGGCCATTGTCAAAACGACTTCTTGGTTCGATGCAATCGATTGCTGTTCAAAGAACAAGAAAGCGTTTTTATCGTGGGCTTCTTCCCTTCTTTCACATTGTCAATCATCGATGCTACTAATCTCAAAATGATGCGAAACCTTTAAACGAGCCCACGTTTGGCATCTGACCGTTCGACTCAAGACCGAAAGGATGCAATTGCAAAGGCCTCTTTCAGGACCAGAAACCTTGGTTCTGGTCCTGAATTCTTGAAAACAACCCTCCAATAGCATTTCGTAGAACCATCTTCTGTCCCCGCCGATGCAGCAGTTCGCGCCCCAAGTCGCGATGGATGCTCTGTTGTTTGTGCAAAAAACCAAAAACCACAAAAAAACCACACCACAAATACCAAAAAACCCGATTGTTGGTTTACGTACATCATAATTGAACACTGCTATTCGTTTTATTTTCTTAATCTCAGCACAAATCGCATTTACGCGGTAATTTTTGCGGACAAAATTGGCAGCAACAATAATGCAGAGTCAATATCTTGCAAGAATGAGAGCGAATACATGATAATGGCCGTTGTTAACGGTCATTAAATTGCAACAAACGGTGATTACGACGACGTTCAACCGAGGAGATCGATTTCTCTTTGTATGTTGGCCCGCGCTTTCGCCTCATAGCTCTCACGGAACTCTTTCGTCGCGTATATGTTTGGGATTTGCAGAAACATGCGCAGCACCTTAAGCACAAACGGTAAGTTAAGTTCCATCGGCACATCAAACAGCACCTTTGATCTCTCTTGAGCATACGTCTTGTTGTCCAAGTGGCTGTACTCCTCTCGAATTTTCTGCCTGTACTGGTCGTAGTCTTAAACGAAATCGAATGTCAATTGATGAGCATGACATCAACATGTACAATATAGTCCAAACCGGATAATAGCACAAAATGCGTATCAATCGTTTGAGCACATGCCACCACGAAAAGAGGCTACGCAGTTCTGCGTAGTGAGTTTTCATGTTGGCGTGTGCTCAAACAATTGATACGCATTTTGTGCTCT
>JAQGCX010000834.1:0-13687 GCA_034700205.1 Plectus parietinus | reverse complement strand
TCCTATACATCTGCTCGCCGCGCCCCCTTTGGCTATGCCTCTGGATATGTATGTAGCTAGGTCCAGCCAGGGGGCCTGTATGTAGCTAGATCCGGCCAGGGGGGGACCTGTATGTAGCTAGGTCAGGCCAGGGGGGGGCTTGTATGTAGCTAGGTCCCCCGATTACAGGTATGTTTGCTTCCGATGCATCTCCTCGCCGCGCCCCCTGTAACTACGCCCCAGGATGCATATCAAACATGTATCTTTCGAGTTTTACTAAGATATGTTTTTAAGATATGTTCCGATCACAACGCCCAGCAGCGCCGGCGTCAAAAAAGAGCTCCTGTGTCGACTGTACGTCTACAGCGGTCATTTTGTCCTGAAAAATATTGGGTTGGCGGGCTCTCTGGCAAAAAATCTTCGTAAGAAACTTTGGCTTTCCAAACAAGTTATATCGCTTCCAATATGGCATTGTTTGAAGCCTGAAAGTTCAATGTTGCTCATACAAAGAATTGGCATTTTCGAAAACACTTACATCATACATTGTCCAGTCAAGAGGAGTGATCGAAGGTGGAGAAGTAAGTTGAATTAATAAATTTCTGTATCATCATATGGCATTATTGAACCAAATGAGATCTCATTTGGTTTAAAGGTGTACAAGTGCAAGTTGAGCGCAAAAACTCTAACTGTTATGCTAACATTTGGATTCCCGCTAAAATTTTGAATTTTTGCACTGTGAGATCACAAAAATTCAAAATTTCGGCGCAAAAATAAAATTTTAGCGGGAATCCAAATCTTAGCACAACAGTTAGAATTTTCGCGCTCAACTTGCACTTGTACACCTTTAAACCAAATATTCCCCATGACTGCTTCTAGCCTAGCCAAGGTTATGGAAGAAATTTTGAACACGTGAGCACATCGCCGTAGAAAATATGTCTGGAATTCCTTTCTACTTCGTGCATTTTAGTTGCAGAGTCTGTAAAATATCGGACGGTTTTGTGTTTGAAAAACTCAACCAAAATTCAACCGATTGAGCTAAAATTTGGTTTATTAGTTGTAAGGGTCACGAGAGATTTTTAAAAAAATGATGAATTTGATCATAGAATTGCTGAGATATGGCTCAAGCTGTACGAGAATATCCCCGCAGGGGTCCCACATTGAGAGCTCGTTCTCGACCGAAACTTAACCGTTTCAGCAAAGCTTAGACTTTTTGAATAGAAAATGGTATCGGCTACAACGTAATGAAAAATGACAAAAATTTCATTCAACTTTTGAATTCCCGCCAAGGGGTGGATGAGTTCTTGTCATTTTTTAATATGTTGTAGCTGATATCATTCTCTATTCAAAAAGTCAAGATTCAGCTCAAACCGTTAAGTTTTGGTCGAGAAAGAGCTCTCAGTGTGGGATCCCTGCGGGGATATCCTCGTACGGCTCATGCCCATGCCTACATCTCAAATAACCTGGGGTTGTCTTTGCTGAGCCATATCTCAGCAACCCTATGATCAAATGCATCAACTTTAAAAAAAAAATCACTTGTGACTCTTACAACTTATAAATCAAATTTCAGCTCAATCGGTTGAATTTTGGTTGACTTATTCAAAAAATAAAACCGTCCAGACAGCAGTTTGTTATTTTCTGACAGCAGTTTGTTATTTTCAGGTGTTGGTCAATGAAAGACAGACTCACTTTGACTTCATTTCTAACATACGCCATGCATTCATGAACAACGGAAGGTATGAAATTATGCTCGGTTGAGTAATGTAATTGCAGTTTTCTCCTAGTCTTAAATTTATTATTGCAAATTGTACTTTTCTTTTTCAAGACACGCAGCGCTAATCCGCTTTAAATTGCGCACCATGCCTTAACTAGTGCACGTAACCTTAAAAAGCGTGCAAAACATCAGTATATGTTCGAAACTTGTCATTACCACTTGTTTTCAATGATTGTACACAGCACAAAAACACACACACACACTAATCAAGATCAAGGAATTGTCAGGTATCTTCAATTCAACACAAAAAACAGAAGCTCGGGAGATGTCGACAAACCTTGGATTATCAGAAATCGAGACCAGATTATCTGGGGAATGACCATTGGAATACCCTTGGAATCTAGCGTACACTATTTAAGACATTCTAGTCAACGAGTAAATTAGCTGCAGTCACAACTACTAATTTGGTGTAATTCGTCTGCGTGCACTATTTAATATTTTACATTCCTTTCAGGCTGGCCTGGCCGGTCCTGAACATCACTGGTAAAAACTGTTTCATAAATTGATCGCAGCTAGCATTTAAACAATGGAGAACGTTCACTTTAACATCTTGAAGGAAAAGACAATGCGAACCGTTTGCAGTTTGGAGTCGAGTTTGTTAAACGTTGTTAAACGTTGTTGTTAAACGTTAAGTTGTTAAACGACTGTTGATCGATTCTACTTTGTGTGGACTTCTTGTCATTCAATATGTCTCTTGTCAGCTTATGAATGGTGTCATTGGTGAAGTCAGTGTTCTGCTGCGAAATGGCCTTGTCAACAGCCGATTTTTAGTCGTCTAGTGAGAATGACGGCGATTTAGTCGGACGTGTGGGCAAATTTTTGAGTGTTGTGATAATATAGTGAATGGTTTCTTTGTCAGTTGGATAAATTCGAGGAACAGTAATGAATACCTTATCTGTACTGCACTGATCAAAGCTGACAGGATAAGACGTGCCAGCATTGTCTCTGTAGCGACAGCCGCACATGGGCTTGAAAAAGCTCGGCCCAACTATCGGCTCCTCTATCAGCTCATAGTGGGGCGGGCAGAAATAATGTAACAAAGATGCTTTGCCAGAAAACAGCCAAGTGGACGAATTAATCGCATTAGCGCCGAGCACAGTATTATCGGGAACCGAAGTAATTTGACCGCTACACAAACCTTGCTGGTTAGAATACCCAAACGCAACGGCCGATTCGCATGTGGGCGTTGTCTTGTGATGGAACGCAAATATTGGGTTGGTAGCAGTAAAGGTTTTTGGCCCAGTTCGTCGCAAATCGGTCTCAAGAGGGTAGTAATACTTATCGGTTGATTTGTCAACAGCAATATAACTGTGCTTAAGTTGCACCATTTTGAAATGCTTCTCAGAGCCGTTCAGTCGCAGAATTGGAAAACTTGTCAAGGAAAATAAATTATAGTTGTTGCTATCAGTGAACGCGATCGTTTCAGCTTCGATTATTACACCTTTCATTGAAGTAGAGGAGTTGACATTTGTTACTTTGAAGTTGGCCAAAATATCGGCCTCTGACGAAGATGAGCCAAAGTAAAGGCGGATGTTGTGACTGTCTTGAAATGTTTGGCTGATGTTGTTTAATTTTGATAGTAAGTCAGTTTTGTCGATGATTTTTGGGTCCAGTTGTTGGTTTCTAACAGCATCAGCTATTGCCTTTCGCTCTTCTCGGATATCCTGTTCGAAATTGTGACGGTACATGTCGTATTGACGCATAAAGGACTCCTTAACTAAGGCTTCAGCTAAATGAGTGAGTAAGCTAGCTATGGAGCCCAATTTTTGTTCAATTTCCGCAAAATTTTTTAGCTCTTGAGTACGAAGCGAGTTTAAATTATTCGTCAATGTCGTGATGGCAGCGCGGTCAACTTTCTGGAGCTGAACTAAAGTCAAGAAACGGTCGTCTAATTTGATTATGTCGTATCCGACTTGCTTTAAATTGTCATTAATCTTACGAACGTCTAGTCTTAAGTTGGAAATGTCTCTATGGTTTTCGAGCCAACCAAGAGCACTGAGACCAGCTGTAGCCAAAGCAATAATTTGTCGTTTCGGTCGAATTAGGTTGGTGGTTCCGCCTTGGACCATACTACACAATAGACAGTCAACATAACCAACCATAGTTGAACAGTCCAGAGAGCTTTCAGTTTTATATGAAAAATTTGAAACTTTACAGAACGTAAACTCAATCAGTTCTGGGGACAAATTTTCGAGATCGTAGCCATCGGAAATGAAGAAGACAAACTCGATTGTTTTCGCACCGCTGTGAACTATCCCTTCGTAATGTTTGAACACATTGAAGTCGGTGTGATCAAACGAGATCTGCGTCGAAAACGTGATCACTGCCAGCAGGCTGAGAGCTACTATGGCCCGGATTCGAATCATCGTTTGTGCCGCCTAAAAAGTAGCCTAGTTAATCAGTGATACTGATTACATCTGAACAAAAGAAAAAATTTAGTTTGAAGGTTTCAAGCGCGGTGAATGAAACAGTCAGCACCTCACAAACAATCAACCGTACAGATGATCACAACTGAACTTTTAGTAGTTCACGTGAGCGCAACTGAACGGTCTGCTAGAGTGGCCAGTGAGCAAATTTGACAACGTTAACTGAAGTCAAGAACTTACTGCAGGGATCACAACAGAGTTGAGACAGACAGGAAGACACGCTGCAGCAAGGACAAACAACGTTGAGGCACGCCAAAGATGCGTTGAAGAACGTTGCCGACACACTGGATGGACACACTATTGGTACCCCGTATTTATGGGGACATTTTCCCACGAATATGTCTCGAATGCATAGGACCGTGCATGACACAAATTTGCCCATAAATTAGTCACTGCGGTTATGGCTATCAACTAGTGCGTTATAAATTAGATCTTGATCATGCCGCTCGCTTTGTCCGATGCCATAGGCTCGAGCATACATTTACCTGGATTCCCTTACTCCCTAACCTTGGATTATGGGGGTGGGGATCCCGAAGCATGGAGTGCTAAGAGAAGCCTTGGACTTCGGGGTCCCACCCCCATACTCTAAAGCTAGGGGGTAAGGGGACCGGATCCAGGTAAATGTATGCTCGAGCCTATAGCATCGGACAAAGCGAGCGGCATGATCAAGATCTGATTTATAACGCACTAGTTGATAGCCATAACCGCAGTGACTAGTTTATGGACAAATTTATGGGCAAATTTATGTCACGCATGGTCGCACGTACTCGAGTCACCATTTCCCATGCATTGAGTAATTATCATTCCTCGTTGATCGCAGTGTTACGATAGTACTAAGTTTTGACGTTATTTAGTAACTTAGTAAGTACTAAGTTTTTTTTAAAACTTAGGCTTAGGCTTCGTACTTACTAAGTTTTTTCAAAAACTTAGTTAGTACTAAGTAATAACTTAGTACTAACTTAGTAATCAGTTTTATAGACGTTTTAGTATACGGTATTTTGGGTGATATAATTTTAGACCTACAGTAACTATCGGTTATAAATGCTAGGGGCAGCGAAAATGTTCCCATATTAGCGATTTTCCCATATAAGCAATTTTCCCATATAAGCAATTTTTCAGTTTTTCGTGTGTTTTCTTATACTGTACGTATTTTACAATGTAGTGTATCGTACAAACGGATATTTACGCTGTATGTTAAGTTACGTAAGTTACGTGACACTGTTGTCTAAATTTTTTACCCCTCACCATTCCCGTAACGCTCCGGTCGGTCTCTCCACTTTGTGCTTATGCTGTGGCATATTTTTCGTTACGTAACGCCGAACGCTCGTGTAACTAGCATTGTCGCAACTATTAATCTTTCGTAATCTCGTAATCACTGAGAACCGTGTTAATGTTTTTCATGAAACTGTTCTCTAAATTCCCTTATAATCATAAGCAGCTGACCACTGCATTCATTACTTAGTACTAAGTTTCGCAAACTTAGTACTAAGTTTTTTAACTTAGTAACTTAGTAAGTACTACGTTTTTTTTAAAATTTAGTAATTAACTTAGTAATTACTAAGTTTCAAGAATAACTAAGTAGTAACTTAGTACTATTACTAAGTTTTTTACTAAGTAATAAAACTTAGTAACTTAGTACTATCGTAACACTGGTTGATCGTAACACTGGTTGATCTAACTTGTCGTACATATTGCATCGACAGACTCGACGAATTCAACTCGCTCTCTCTTATTGATCATAACCAGCGTTTGCCGTACATACTGCATCATGCAAAAGCTGTTTCTTGTACTCGAACGCAGCTCAGCAGAAGAAAACTATGGACTAAAGATTGCGTTCTCATGGTCGCTTCGGCACTATTACGTGTCGTACGTTGCTCCGAATTCAATTGCCTCACTGAAAGGCATCAGAGTTGGCGATGTTATCAGCAGTGTTTCTTCATTGTGTACAGACAAACTCGGAGTGTTGACAAAAAAGCTTAATAAAATGGCATCAGTTCAAAAAATTAAGAAAGCAACAGAAAAAGAATATGTCAAAAAGTTGTACCTTAACTTTAAGAAACGCGACTTTCAGACTGAAGAATGCTTTTACAGCTACCTGTCAAATAATCGTAAAATTTTGCTTTCACTAAGACGGTATGACAGTGGAAGTAGCAATGCGGTTTTACTTTCGTTCGACATGAGAGCGCCCATAGGTGGTGGACAATCAAGCGACGGTAGTGACTCGGACTTTGTAAACAGCGACAACATTGATGCTTTTTCTTTGATAACAAACGGTTCAGATACTTTATTATCATTCGAAAAATATCATGAACTGCTGTCATATGCTGAAGAACATCCCGAATCACTCTCACAGCAAGTAGCCATTCGCCCTCGTGGTGGTTCGATAATTTTATACGACTACAGTAATCAAGAAATCAATGGTATTTTTCATGACGAGAAGAAGGCGAGAGAAAATTTTCGCTGCGACCAGTATCGCTTTGGCGTCAACAGGGGCGAAAAAGCTGTCGGGAGACATGTACGTGTAAAGCGGGCAAATTATTATTTGTATGATCCTCAAATTCGTGATGGTCGCCCTGAATTTCGACGATTAGAAGTTCGAAAATGTAATAGTGACAAAAAAATAATTCTTTTTCACTACACTGGTGACACAGATTTGGCTGTTCAAGTAGCAAATAAATATCCGCATGGCAACGCGAAATACAATCAAAACGCGTTTATACGTACTAAGCCATTTGTTCAAGCTAAAATTCTCGAACAAAAGTCATTTGCTCAACCTCCACATCAAGTGTATATGAAATTGCAAGGAGAGTCGGATCTGGGACCGCAATCTGCAACCGATCTTCCACGCAATACGGAGCAAATAAGAAACACGATGAAACGTGACAAATCTGAATTTCGAGCGACTCGTGACTCTGTTTACAACTTGATATTACTTGAACCACTTCTTGTTCTGAAAGATGAAAAATTCATTGGAAATTTCACTGTGCCTCGTCTTAATATTCCACTTTATCCAAAGCCTTTGCTGATGGAGCTGGAACGCGTATTAAAAATGAGCCAAAAACCAATTGAACTATTCTATGATACCGTATTTGACATGGGACCATATTATGTATCTATTCTCTCATTCAGACACCCGTTTTTCGTCGGTAATCCAGTGTTCGGTGTAGCGTATTGTATTCATGAGCGCAAATTCAAAGAAGACCACATGACCTTTCTTTATACTGTGAAAAAATATTGCCCGTCTTTGGAGCGCGAAAGGACGGTGATTGTTACCGATCAAGAATTCGACCTGGAGTTGCTTTGGGCAAACACAACTCACTTCTTTTGCTGGATTCATTTGAAAAGAGCAACGAAGCGCCACTTATCAGTGACGCTACATCTGCCCACTGGTGATTATATTGCCGACTTGGAGCTCTTGCTGGCGCAGGAGACCGTTGTCCAGTTCGACGCTATTTGGACTGAAGCGAAGCGTGCGAAACATTGGCTTGCAGCACCGAAAGCTGTGGCATATTTCGAGACGCATGTGATACCTGTTGTAAAAGAAAAATGTGCTATTTGGGTTCTGCGGAAAGGTGGCGTTGAAAATCCTTCGGCTGGTGTCACAACAAATCCAGCAGAGAGTTACAATGCCATTTTACACAGAGTCACAGATAACAAAGCTGTGCCTCATGATGTTTGCGTTCTGGCGCTGTATTATTTATCAATTTATCAGTGGCGAGAGATAACGCGAGCTTATCATCAGCAAGGCGATATGCGCTTGAAGCAGTGTCACTTCGCGAATCTTGCCAAGGATTCGACTGACATGCCAAGTATTCCGGCCTGTCCTCCGCTGACGTCCATTATCGACGCGTGCTTGAAGGAAGTCGAAGAAGGCAAGTGGGGCGAATGGTCGAAGGAAGTCGACGACATTTCTCATTCGGCACTCACCGGTTCTTTGACGGCAAGGCAAAAGCGTCGACAACCGATACATGCTGTTGCTTTACAACTTCATCAGCTTGGAAAACTCACTGCAAACACCGATAAAACTTTCACCGTGAAAGATTTAGAAGACCATGCACATGTTGTTCAAATTATATTTTGTAAAAATATTCCCAAATTTCGCTGCAGCTGCAATCCAACCAAAGAGTGTGTTCATATTATGGTGGTGAAATTGCAACTGAACATGGAACTGGACAACGAAGTTGGTAATATAACCGAAGAGAAGCGACGTCGTAAACCTGTTGCGCAACGACGGCCAGGGCAAAAGGCGCCACGCATCGGAGACAATCACGACGACAGACAACAGACAGTGAACGAGAAGACTGACGAGAAGATCTCTGACGACAATGACCCTGGTGCTGCGACTCGTGATCGTCCAGACAGTCCAAGCACACCGCCACCTTCTTCATCGCAATCTCATATGCCACCACCGACTGATCACGAGAGCACACCGCAACCAAATGTGCCTTTGTCAACTGCGAGACGCGTTGATCTATCGGCATATCCTTGGTTCGCGGCGGCGTTGACAAGTGTCACAAAGAAATTTCCGCAGCAATTATCGAGCTTTCAGTTATTGAAACCAACGAGAACAAATCCTGTTCCTGCCGGACTCGACACTTACCACGTTGTACAAAATTGTGCTGGAGAACTTGCGTTCATTTATTCACAGAAAGATCGTGATCATGTGCATTACGCAACAACTTTTCAGAACTGCGAAGTGCGAGAGTTTGCGTATCATGCTGCGTGCAGTATTCGTGAGACGAAGAGCACCTCTGTCAAAGTAACCAAAGATGCCTGCCAGTCGGAAGAAGACACCGAATATGCATTGGCGTTGTTTATACTAGTTCTGACTGCTTCCCTTCAAAATTTGACAATCAATAACTTACATTTCTCTCATAATTCAATTGCTCAAGTTAAAAACAATCCAACAACTTTCATGGACAACAGCGATTTAATCAAAGGCGCACAAGGAAAAGTTTTTATTGGAAAAAACACCACTTCTCTTTCACTTTATTGTTGCTGCAGGATGCCACATCTCAGCTTTAATGACTACAGGGACACGGAACTACAACTCGATGACATGTGCAAGTGTGTAAAGTGTCACAAATGGTATTTTCGCACATGCCTTGACATTCCCAAGAACCATTTTCCGAAGTACGACAAGAAAAGCCAGCCCAATAAGAAACACATCGCTTGGCTCTGCAAAAAATGCTATTTTATTTCAGCTCCTAAAGCTCCACGTTGGTTCTCTAAGTCCGCAACAAATACTTGCACAATTGACAATATCTTAACAATTATTTTCATCTATTCTCAGCAACACTATCCATCATTTTTGCGGTATGTATCTTGCTTTGCTACATCTGATTCTCAGCTGTTCACTAAGTATACTGTATGTTTTGTATGTATTTCAGATTACTCAGCAGTGAAACAACAAGTGAACGAGCGCTGCGAGAATGTCTAATGCAAATGATTGCTGGTCATTTGTCTAAAGGCAAGGAGAACCTGTTGCATTTCATCAGCAGCAGAACCAATGTCAGTTTTGAACTGTAATGTCGTCCTGTCTTGTTCACTAGTTTTAATTTCAGGTGCCGCTGGTAACAGATCCAGAAACCAAAGTCCAGATACTTGACTTTTGGGGTTCCGAAAATTCTTTTTTATTGGAAGTTCTTCAGTCGGATCAGGTGTTTAGTGCATTGGAAGTTACAGAATGCAACTCTGACCAGTGTCCCAAACCAACAAGCACTGCTCGCCGTTCGACATATTCGATACAGTAAGTTGCGTTCCATTGATAATTTTTTGCTCTTATACTACTGTTCAGAGTCAGAACTGAATCCAAGGACAAAGACATTACCGCACTAATTGAACGTGCTTTGCGCGGAACGGACCGCAACACGGTGGCACCGTGCCGGCGATCATTTCCCAACAACGTTGCTCCGTATGAAGCACCAATCGAATTCGACGATAAGCCTGTTGTTAACTTGATGGGGTGCTGATTTTCGACAATTGTTTCGCATTCACAATAACATGTATTCCGATTTAGCGACAGAGCAGATGGGTACGAGGAGCGCAAAGAAGTACCCGTTTGTGGTGGCAAGCGCACCATGACTGACTTCCGATTCGAAAATGAGCGACCATGGATGCTACCTATCTTTCTTCATGGAATGCCAGTGAGCAGAATCACGGAACTACCGCAGACCATAACGGTATAGTGCTGCAACGTCATGCTTAAATGACATACGGTATTCTGACAATCCTCTATTTTCAGATCGCCAATGGTACACGGTACAGATTGGGTGGTGTCACTCTGCACGCCAATAGACACTTCACATCTCTTATTTTCATTGAAAATTCATGGTTTCTTTATGATGGCTTGAATCACAACGGATCGGAATCAGAACTGGTATCATTCAATTTCAATCCAGACACCGAAGGACAAGTCTTGCAGAGAACAATCCAGCAGGCCGTCTATTTGATTGACAACTAATTTTATGATTCAGTGGTGTTTTTGTTTCGATGGCTACCCTGACTTTAGACGCTTAATTCGTTGCATTTTATTCGTCGAAATATTCGGTAATCTATTGCCAGGCTGCTTGCACACAAAATACAGTTGAATTCGCGCGCGTAATCAGGTTGCAACGGCGTTTTGGAATAGTTCAGGACCGTACGGTCCGACCGTGGAATACCCACCACCGGACCGCAACCACGACCGGACCTTGGAATACCCAGACCCCACGTTACCCTGCCTTCCGTTAGACTTCCGTTTTGCCAATTATATTGCATATTTTTTGAAATGGCATGCAGCTAGCTACATAACGAGTCCCTCCAAGGGGGCAGTATGTAGCTAGACCCCCTCCTCTGATTACAGATATGGATATTGCTCTTCTCAATACTTCATCATACTTCATATCGCAACTTAAACTTTAGTTCACAAAAACTTTTTTGCGTTGATCCATCAATCAGGCATACAGTATGGCAATCAATCAGGCATCAGGCATACAGTTTGAAAACAGATTAGACAGCAGATTTTTAAAGTAATTTAGTGGTACACTTTGATTATGCAAATGTTGAAGAAAAAGTCATCATTACACATTGCAAGAATCAAAAATTCTTTGAAAATTAGCAACGTTCGACTAGACTCACTAACTCGTGGTAGAATTGATTCATTAGCAACATAACATCAACATCCTAATTAATTAAAATAACCTTTGAATACATTCTTCGATTGCAATAACTTTTCAGCCATACGGTTCACAAATTGTAATACAATTTAGTGACATTCAATAACAGTATAATTAAGTCTGCGAACTACTGGAAAGCCATCGCAACAAGAAGAAACAAAGAGAATATGGCAAGAATCACATTGTTCGTTATAGTAAATGATGAGTTGCACAAATCTTTTTGACAGCAGCACAGTGTTCTGCCTGGAACTCCTGGAAGATTAGACTGACACCTGTTTCCTATACTGCCACACTCAGAAATATCTGAGCAGCCTAGAGTATATGCCCCTGCGTCGTCGTAGCTCCATCCACAATAATCGTAGCCAGTTAAACAGTCCACCTTGACCCCCAGATCTCCTTTCGTAGTGTAATCTGGACCGGTATAATAGCACTTCCAGCTGTGTCCAGCCACTAATAAGGACATGAGCACGATGCATTTCGTAAAGCGCATTTTGAAGAACTGAGCTGAAAAAAACAGATAGCTTGGTGATGTGCAGGGTGGCGCAACGAAAACTTACACTTTTTCATGTTGATTGGAAATGAATAGCTGGTTCTATGCAAATTTTTGGTCAGCGCGACCGTCATTTATGCGCTTTCTTTCAGCATTTTACCGCATTTCGCGTATCTGACAAAAATTAGCATAAAATCAGCTATTCGTTTCCAATCAACGTGAAAATTTAAACGCATTTAAGTTAGTTTCTGAGGCATATGTGTACAAAATTTTAGCTTGATCGGATGAAAATTGTCGGATCTGTAGTGATTTAAACAGTGGAAGTTTTCGTTGCGCCACCCTGTACTTGTAACGTCTGCGATAACTAATTGTAAATAAATTTCTGTCAATCTATTTATGGTGCATATTACAGGATGTCTGGGAAGTCACGAGACGCTTTCGTAATTGAATATTTTCGCCAAATTAGCACTAAAAAAGCTATTTTGTTATCCTCGGGTTCCGGTTTGTTCCCCAAACTTTATTTGTGAAATTTGGACAACGTGTCACTGATGTCAAAATGCTAAAATGACAGGAACACCTGATTTCTGCCATACACCTGGCAATGGTGATAGTTATAAATGAAATCGAGCAACAGAATAGGCAGGTAATTTTCTTTTCGCACTTTTCATTCAAAATTAACGTTTTTTCAAGGAAAAATTTGGATTCTGACTCGTTTCGCAAAACGCGCCGCTATTCACTACAGCGCCGGTTAAAATCGGTGTCATTTTAATAAGGCGATCGGTGAATTTTACAAAATTTGACAAATTTTAAAAAAACCGGAACCTTTGAGTAATATATTCACAGACTATCAGCATAATTGGGCTTATTTTGACGAAGATATTCAAACGATATTGTCTCGTGACTCAGCAGAAAAACTCTAGTATGGTACTGTTCTGGCGGTATGTGAAGAAAATATTCTTCCACTCCTTCGAATTCTTCAACTGAGGTATGAGATGGTGAAGTGGATCCGCCCATGAAATCGTACCCCCCCCCCATCCCACTAGGTACTGCCCCAATGCCGTCTGGTAACCGCCCCGAAGTAATAGTTTTGTACATACGTTCGCTCACAAGTTTTGAAACAAAAAACTGATTTCTCGATTCGAAGCTAAATTTTGCAAGCAATATGAATGAGTTACTTATGTACCTGATGATATAGTGCCAGTGTAGAGTAGTGTCACAGTCACCAAAGCATGTGGACAGTTGATAAGTGTACAGCGTACTGAAGCAGTAAAGCTTTGACGGCCGGCAGTTTATTGGTCTGGGCTGCGATAAAATTGCCTTGCAATGCTCATCCTTTCTCTCGTCGTCAAATGCACAATTTTCAGAAAACGCTTGAATGCCGAGGGTTGCCTACTTGATGGCTTTCACCGATTAGTAGCGGTAAGGACGCGGCTAATAATGGTTAGCCATACCACTGCCTTGGTCGTCAGTTTCTGAACCTGCAGTGAATTGAGCCCAACTAGAACTGTCGAAAACTCTACCCCTTGACCTGTCATACCTGTAAGCGGCTACCCCAGGCAAGGGCACTGGTTGGATCAAAGGGAGTTTATTGGCCAAAAACCTCCATTCCTGGGGACATTTCTGTAAAAAATATTTACAATGCACCGACTAGACCGACCGGCGTGGCCAACCAACCGATTTTTGTGTTTGCAATGCACCGACTAGACCGACCGATTTTTGCGTTTACAATGCACCGACTAGACTGACCAACGGGACCGACCGACCGACCGATTTTGCGCTTACAATGCACCGACTAGACCGACCGACTGATTTTTGATAATTCAACCATACCTGTAACCGGGGGGGACCTAGCTACATACAGGTC
>JAQGCX010000833.1:0-13693 GCA_034700205.1 Plectus parietinus | reverse complement strand
CCATTTCAGGTGCGGGTTTTTTGCATCGTTTTTTTGCTTATGTTTTGCATTTTTGGCGTACCTAAGCCATGCTTTACACGATGCAAAAAACCGCACCTGAAATGGTGGCTGGAAAGTGTGATTTTGACCCTTTTGCAAATCCTTTTGTTACACCCTGTACATCACCTATCACAATGTTGCCATCTGCAGAAATATATCGTGCGCTATTTTTGTTTCGAAATTCATTCACATCTCACAATGAAGTCATCAATTATTGATTTTTTGCATGACCTAATGAAGTGAAATTCGATACATGAACTTGTCAATATCACAAAAATTGGTTTTTATGCAGCGCTAAGAAAGATTTACATTGTAACAATAGAGGTTCAAGATCATTAAGCAATAAGCATCAGAAACTATGTCGAACTGTTGATAATCGAAGCTACTGCCTTGACAGATGTCAATAGCTCGAAAAACAGGCTCCAACGGGCATTTCGGATTTGAATATGCATTTATGTCTGAGAAGAAGTAGCCATCTTCCTAAAAATGCGTTTATTTTGCAATTTTGTGCTTAGTTTCATACAAAATGTTTCAGTGAGCACATCGATATTGTTTGATAATCAAATAGTTTACCTATATGAAGACATTTCAGAGTTCAGTGCTAAGAAAGCGTTCAAAATTTTGACTGTACAGCATCATAAGTTTGCGCGAGAGGTCAACCCTTCTATTCATATTCAAAAGAGTACTGCGCGGAAGATTTTAATGAGGATTAATGAAAGTAGACTGCTATAAAAGTATACATTAAAAAGATCTGTATCTGCGTACCTTACCGTATCACATTATTAATCATTAATTTCAACAAACACACCTGAAGTTGTCCAGATTGCACACGAGGATTATAGGTACGAGGCGCACCTGGAATGATCATCGTCCCAAACGGCAATTTTGAATACGGACTGGCAAAATTATATGTAGCTATGCGGCGAAAATCGCGCAAATCCAAGAGATCAGCTTCTTTGACATTTTGGTCCATTGACAGGTACTTGTAGTCCATGCGAAATAAAGGAGCGGTTTTGAAAATGCCATCAAAGGGGAACTTTGATCGGACTGGAGGTATATGTGGCGGAATAACATTTTCCTCCTGATCATCATTGTTCGACAAATGGACATTAGTAATATGCGGCATATTACGACAGTCAAAAACTGGAAATAGATGCGAAAGACACCAACTTGTGCATGCTGCGAAAGTCAATGATTCACAAATTGGGACGTTCACAGCACGGCAGGGCAAATTGAGATGACTGCATGCAGAAATTATTCCCTTCTGAAGATAAGAAGCGCTGCAAATAACAATGTGCGGCGTAGGCGGCAGATAAATACAGGGTGGCCTATTTAAGTGTTCATGATTTTATTTGTCTGTAACTTCTGTTATACTAATCCAATTTCTTCAATATTATAGTATATCATAGAGCTGTATAGCGAGTTTTTATTCTCCAAGTTTCAAACAATTTCATCGCGTAATTCTCGAGTTGTGCACTTCAACGTGAGCACCACCGGGTCTCGGTTGAAGTCGATGCGGAATTTTCGTTGCACAGCCACAATGCTATTTGTCCACTCAAACCATGCGGCGACTTTTGCCCGTTCATTCAAGGAAAAAGCCATCGAAAAATGAATGCAGCCGCAATGAAAAAAAATTTGAACAGGAAAAACTTTCGCGGACGGAAATGTGCAGAAAAATTAGCGAAGAACAGTATTCAGAAGAAAAATTCGATATTACAGTAATTTATGCAAATCTCAGGGATTACGCGATGAAATTTTTTTGAAACTTGGAGAATAAAAACTCGCTATACAGCTCTATGAAACTTCTGGAGAACAAATGTTATAAATTTCAGCCCATTTGGTGCACTTTTTGGCAGAGTTATTCAAAAAACAAAATCGCAGTTTGAGTTTGAAGTTTGACTGGAGTTTGAAGGTGTCATACTGCTGATCTTTAGGCACGTTTCCGTTATTATGAAGGTCATAGGTAAAATATGTGGTCATTATGTGCATAAAAATGATTGTAAGACGATTAAAAGTTTTTTTAACAAAGTGGTTTGTTTGTAACTGAAAAAATAGTGTGTGTCTCTGTGTGTGTATGTGTGCGCAGAGAACCTGAAATACATTGATCAGAGATGAACGTAAGGGGTTTGGAGGTGCGCACTTTAGGAGCGTAACCAGATGGAACGGCTCCTTCCAGTTCTGGCTGCTGGCTTCCAAAAGTTCCGAGATCTGAAAAAGTGGTAAGGGCCCTCCTTTAATAATTTGAAATTTGCTCCCAAACTTTGAGTAGTTGCTACTCGCCTGTCCCCCCTCCCGCCCTCCCGCCAGGTTTGCAACTTGGCAAAATAAATAAGGGGTGCAGAACGTGAAAAATGTTTACACTTTTTCTGTCTGAAGAGGTGCAACCCCCTTTCAGAAATTTCTGGGGGTGCATTCTCCCTGGCCGACCAGTGATTTAGTATTGTTATGCATTGTTGATAAGTGAGACAATACAGCATTATGTGCTACTATTTAGACAATAATATTCCACTTTCACAGCGTGCTTTCGATACAAAAACAAAATTTTGAATATGAGCTTGCCGCCTATCAATGAGTTTCACTTCATGCAGTATTGACTAACAGAGTAGGATAGCTAACTTGCCAACTGCAAGGTTAACGGTGTGGGTGTGCGTTGCCTGATAAGGCAAGTAAATAAATGTGCCCTGCCTCAACAACGTTCTTGTTTTCCTTACAAGCTGAAACGGTCAGGTGATATAAAACACGCCAGCCTAACGTTATATTTCCACCCACTGATCTTTATTCGTATTTCTGGAAATTACTAACACTCCATCACTGTGTTCTTTTCAAAAATCATTACCGGGTTTTTCTGATTATAGGTCCGCCCGTCCGAATATAAGCCTACCTGGGCTTATATTCTGTTTTATTTTCCAAATATAAGTCTATGGGCATATATCTGGTACTAAAAACGTTAACGTAGGCTTTTTTTTTTAAATTGCGCGCTTTTTCGTCGCAATCTTCGTTGACACTAAAGGACGCCAATTTTTCGTAATTTCGTTCCGTTTACAATGATTTAATTACAATGAGTTTCGAAAGGAGCATATATTTATCGCTAGTAATTAACGATTGTTCAAATGATGGTGTGGTTCAAAATAAACTAAATTAGCGTTTTCCGAATAAGTTCCCATATTTTCGGGGCCAATATTAGGGTCGAATTCGATCATTTTCTGAATATAAGCCCAGGGAATATAAACGGAAAAAGCCGGTCATAGAAGATCAACAAATCTGTTTCGTTTAAACATACATTTTTTGTCGTACTGTAAACTCAAAAAGCTACTTTATTAGTGCTTCCAAGTATTGTGCTGAAATTTTGCAGCATACAGTGAGTCGCAAAAAAGTAACACATTTTGATTTCAGTTATATCAAGCCAACGAATAGTTTGTAGACTTCTCTGACGGTATCGGAGCGAAGAGTCGAAAAAAATACCCTTATGAATAATGAATTATGAACAAAATTTACACTTATAAAATTCATTCGATTATGTTTACTTAATTTAGACAATCGAATAGGCCGCAAATTTGCTGCCGCGAAGTGACGTTAAAGATACGCAAAACGGCAAAAAAAGGAAACCGTTCATCTCGTTGAAAATTGTACGTTGCCAATTAAAATATGTATTTATAGTGCACCCAACACATTGAGCCGCAATAAAGATCACACATGACATCTCACTCTAAGACACTAAAATGTTTACTTAATCGTCGTCGTTTCAGTTGAAACCATGAGTATGAAACAGTACGAAAGCACTCTAATTAGTCAGTGTGCTAGCATGGATTTATACTTGTTCTGCGTTCATCCCGATGGGAACACCACATTTCTCTATGATTTCAAATGCTTTTATCAAATCAGGCTTAACGATGGAAAAATTTCTCAGTTTGAAACTGAGCAGCCGAAGAATATTGTTGGCTGCAATATATGGTACGGCATTCGAGCAATAATTCGCAAATTCAAAACAATTTTACTCGCTTTGATAATGGAAGCAGAAACGAAAAAATGTTTTTTGGTTTCGTTCACGTTCAGCGACAACAACGTACTTGTGATTAACGAACACTCCACTATGACGAAAGAAGAACACAAACAGCAAATTTTCGTCATAGATGAACACTATCTTGGGCCTGCTGGAGAAGGGTCGCAAGATCATGGTTATTTAACGAATGATGAAAAAGAACAAATTTATTGCGTTTTCAGTTCCATCAACAAAATGTACAATTGTTTCGCGATCGACATCGATACTGAAGGAAATATAACTTCGAATATTCTTTTTCTAAATCACCAATTGATTGGAAATTGGTTTCGACCATTTGTTCATTCTGAGGCAATTAACTTTATCCTACGACACGTAGGAAAGAACGAAACCTTACTCAGGGTGCCTTTTTCATCTAAGAATGATGCCGCTATTAAAATTGAAAACAAAGTAATTAACTGGGCTAACAGAGCTATTTCGAAATCGTGGTCTGAACCAACAACAATCGGCGATCAAATATTCTATTACATTTATAGTGAAAGTATAAAGAATGGATTTCTGATTTATTGTGACTGGAGCCTCAAGTGCTGGAAACAATGGCGCATCAATATGAATGATCACGTCATAGTTGGAAAAGTAGCTTTAGATCACTCCATAGAAGGCAATATTTATCTGCACGGAAAATGCAGTCTTCAATCATGCGAAAAAAAAGCTCATGTTTATGTCATCAACGTCAAAAATATTACAAGAGAATTAAACGTGGGTCACATAAATTATGTCATTCAGAGCCGTAAAAAATTATCGCAAAGTCAGCATTATTTTTTCATGAACTACGAAAAGCTTCTGCCAATCGTTATGACATCATTTTATATTTTTTGATAACTTAAAACAATTCGATTTCATTCAATTATGTTTCCTTCATTTAGGCAGTCGAACAGGCCGCAAATTTGCTACCGCAACATACTGTTGCAGAAGAGAAAAATGGCAAAGAAGTGGAAGCTGTTCGTCTCATTGAAAAATGTACGGTATTTATAGGGGCCCTTCATTGCGCTCAATAAAGGGCCCACCTTACATCGCACTCTTAGACACTAAAATATTTACTTAATCGTCGTCGTTCAGGTGAAACCATGAGTACAAAATAGAATGAAAACAATTTATTTATTCAGTTTGCTGTCTATTTATTCTGTTATTTATTCTGTTATTAAAAAATCTATTTATTCATCTATGTATTTGTTGTAGAAACGGAGATGCCCACTCACCTCTCCCTAGCTGCATTCCTGGCAGACAGCTTGCCATTGTCGGCCCCGGCGCCAGAGGACCAATTGCAGAGCGTCCACTTCTTTTGACTCTGACCCGCTCAGCCCACAAGCCAAAACGGCGTAGAGAAACAAATCATGCGGCGGTGGACAATGTATCGTAGTTCCTGGTCTCATGTTTAAAATATCAATGTAACATCGCATAATTTTTAAAATATGTATAATATTAATATTTCACTGAAACTTTACTGATCATCGTTGTTTTAGATGAAACCATGAGTATAGAACAGGACGGAAACACTCTATTTAGTCAATTTTTTAGCATGAATATGTACTTGTTCTGCGTTCATCCCGATGGGTGCACAACATTTCTCTACGATTTCAAATGCTTTTATCAAATCAGGCTTAAAGATGGAAAAATTTCTCAGTTTGAAACTGAGAAGCCAAAAAGTATTGTTGGCAAACATATATGGTACAGCATTCGAGCAATAATTCGCAAATCCAAAACAATTTTACTCGCTTTGATAATAGAAACAGAAACAAAGAAATGTTTTTTGGTTTCATTTTCATTTAGCGACAACAAAATATTGACTACTGAGAAAAACTCTATTATGCTGAAAGAAGACGACGAAAAGCAAATATTTTTAATTGACGAGCATTATTTGGTGACAACAGAGTCAGGTAAAAAAACTCGACGTGCTTATCTAACGACTGATGAAAACGAAAAAATTTATTGCATTGTTTACTGTATAACCAATAAAATGTTTGATATGTTCGCGATCGACATTGACAATGAAGGAAAAATAATTTCGAACATTCTATTTCACAACCACATATTGAATGGAAATTGGCGTCGACCATTTGTTCATTCTGAGGCAATTAACTTTATAGAATCGTCCACTGGAAAATATGAAAGTTTCAGCACGATAAATTTTTCTTCAAAAAATAGTGTCGAAATAAAAATTGCAAACAACACTAAAAATTTTAGAGGCATGACAGAAGGAAGTATTTGGTCTGTGCCAACAACAATCGGCGATCAAATCTTCTACTATTTTTTTGATGAACTGGAAAAAACTGGATTTCTGATCTATTGTGACTGGATTGGGAATTGGTTTCTACCATTTGTTCATTCTGAGGTAATTAACTTTATCATACGACACGTAGTAAAGAACGAAGCCTTACTCAGGGTGCCTTTTTCATCTAAGAATGATGCCGCTATTAAAATTGAAAACAAAGCAGTTAACTGGGCTACTAGAGCTATTTCGAAGCTGTGGTCTAAACCAACAACAATCGGCGATCAAATCTTCTATTATATTTATAGTGAAAGTAGAAAGAATGGATTTCTGATTTATTGTGATTGGAGCCTCAAGTGCTGGAAACAATGGCGCATCAATATGAATGATCACGTCATAGTTGGAAAAGTAGCTTTAGATCACTCTATAGAAGGCAATATTTATCTGCACGGAAAATGCAGTCTTCAATCATGCGAAAAAAAAGCTCATGTTTATGTTATCAACGCAAACAATTTATTGATAGAATGTGTAAGTTTTTGACATAATATTTTTTGTACATAAAACTGTTCTGTAAATAATTGCATGCAAAAAAGAAAACAATTCATGAAATCACCTGCTATGGTAAAAATAATCGATTATGTTTCGCCAACGTTTGCTCATTCAGATTGTTGAACTCAAACCCTACCTGTGCGATGAAGAAAAAGAGTTACACGATAATGAAGCCTTGAGTAACGAAAAAAATGTTTCAAACGATAACGTCAAAGAAGAAGTGATGTCTCAGCTGCGTGATGAAGAAAGTGTCCCGCACAATAACGAAGAAAATGTATGTTTATGTCGTTTCACATCATAGTTCAATTTGGTTTGATAATCGGTCGCAATTTTCAAATAAAGTCCGTAGAGAAGGTCCAGGTTTAACCATATTGCAACAGTTCTTTTCTGTTTACCGGTATGTACTCAAAAATTCTGAAAAGTTTCTTTTTGTGATTCGATTAAACAAGATATTTTTTTAAAATGACTTGATTTGTACTGAAAATTATTAAAGCATCTTCGAACTTGTTTTTTGCCTCATTAAATTTGGTGCATTTGCGTGTTGCTATTTTAATTGATCGCTTATCGAACGTAAATTCGGAATGCTTAGATGAGAAAATCTGGAACTTCGGCAGCTGATGAACAATTAAAACAATCATCAGATCGGATATCATTGCTGGAAATGCGATGTCTTTGCTTTACGAGAAAGTGCCTCGATTGGCAGGAAACATGTGGAAACATACAAAAATGCACGGAAAGAGTAATAGAAATTTATCACAACGATTTTTTAAAAATTCGTGAAGAGTACGACGCCATCAAGGAAGAGCTGGAAAATTTTCGAGCTGAGGTTTGAGCTACAGTACATGCAATGATCAAGTCAAACTGAATTTTGCAGATGGACGCAAACGCTAGACTTCAAGGAACTATTCAACGCAATGTACTCCAAAACATTTTGGAAGAAATTGAGCATTCGCAACAGACCAACAACAAACGCATGAATCAACAGGTCACTATTTTAAAAATTTAACCTTTCAATTCTGATATCTACAACTGTACTGAACCTCGTCGACCAAATAGCCCACATTGTTTCATGGTTTATGTGCGCAGTTGCGGTGAAATCTCGCCAAGGATGATGCGCCACGCGCCGTTAAATTATAAAAACGGCAGTGGATATGAATCATACCCCATGCCAGATTATAAGTGGGACTAATGGGGCTGAAGCGGTGAAGCTCCAGGGTGAACCTTTACATTTCTTCCTTATCAGAGTGGATGATCTAAGGCGCAAAATGTCCCCATTAACTTTGGGCGGCGAAACCGCCAGTTTTTCAAGGGGGCGGCTCCCTTAGCATTACTATTTTTCTCGGCCCCAGCGTAGCACTAACTACCCAATGATCCGGTCTTTATCATACTGTAACGAGACTGCCCGTTTATTTCTTGGGGGGGTTGACTGGCTAAAAAATAAAATAACCAAATATAGGTGGTAGCGCAAGAAGAACATCCAACAGATACAAGTAAGAAACTGTCCATACCATCGCAGCGAATGTCTGATGAGCAAAGAGAAACTCTCACAAAAAATATGCTCATTCTCTGTGAAGATCTCAATCCTGATACAGTGAACGTTATACTTGAATCAGAAGGAATTCTGCATACTTCTAACGACGTTCAATGGATACAAGCGGTAACAGTTCGGCACACACTGTCAAATTCATTAACTAATTATTAGGATTCCAAATCTTTCTTCAAGTAATACCTAAACTGGGTCAGATATGGTTAAAATCCTGCACCTGATCACACTTATAGTTTGCGTTGCGCCCGATTTGGATTTTATGCAGGAGTGGGCGTGGCAAGAGTTCGGCGGGGGGATGCGCACAGGGGCGGATTAAGGGGGGTTTGGGGGCCTAAGCACTTTTAGAAATGGGGGCCTCTATGCAACGCAAGGCGTCGCCCGCGAGTGCGCGAAGCGCACGAGCTTAATCGGCTGGGGGAGGGGGGGTCCAGGGACGCGCTCAAGTGCCCCTGGGTCCGCCGCAGGTGAAACTTTTGAGAAATGTGGTGCTTTCTCTGTCAAAATTAGTTTAAAATTAGAATACAGAAACATGTTTACAACATCAGGATTTTTACCTTTGTATTTAATTCCGGGTGTTTCCATAGAAGGGGTACCTGTTGGGGAGGTACGCAAAAGGAGAATCAAACCCTTTAAAAGCTCTCCAGGCAATCTTCCTTCCCAATGAAAACTCAATTTTTTTTCCACTAGTGGCACATGTCTACCTCCTGTTGCCACTGTAAGTAAATCGCTTCATAAAAAACAAGTTCTCAATTGAAAAAATTTTGAAAATAATAGATTCTAGTGTAAAAAGCTTTGGGTAAGTCGAATATGACAATCAAAATTGCCTACGACATCAAAAAACCCAAGTTCGCCGAAAAATTCGAAGTGAGGGTTACCTCCTATTGCCAATGTACATAAACTGGTCCATAACAAAAAGTTTTTTAATTAAACCCCTTCTGAAAATGATAGATTCTAATTTAAGAAGCCTTGGGAAAGTCGAAAATGATAAGCAAAACTGGCTACGACATCAAAAAATTCAAGTACAGCGGCAATTTATCTACATTGGCAATAGGACGGAATCCTCACTTCAAATTTTTCAGCCACACTTGGGTTTTTTGATGTTGTGACCAGTTTTGCTTATCATATTCAACTTCCCCACGGTTTTTTAGGCGATAATCTGTCATTTAAAAAAGTGTTTCAATTGATAAATTTTTTGTTGTGGACTGATTTTTGCGCGAAAGGGGCAAACTACCACAGGACCTGAGCCATAATCTGCCTGTTAGAAAAAGCGTGTCTTAAATACGATCGTCGATTCGTAATCTATTTTGATAGTTTCATTTCATGCATTGCCCGTCCAATTCTCTACTGTTCTCCATCAATAAATTTAGTTCATATTCAGTTTTTAAAAAAATAAGCGCAAAACAAATCGGTCCGAAGGTCGGAAAAAAATATGGCTATTTAGGCCAAAATTTTCCATCCTCGTTCAACCTTTTAGCATTCCCAGCGGTCTGGACCCCTCCTCCCATTCACCCGTGCTGCCCATGTCTGCCCCCCACACAAGTATTCGCCACGTAGTGGCGAAAAAAAATTGAACAAGCACAGGATAGGATGGACTTTTGGACCCAAATACTTCCCCCCCAGCCAGAAACCTGTGCCCAAGTCTGAATAACATGTGCACACCATACATCAGGCGCGGCGCCAGACACATCGGGGAAAATTTGTCAAAAAATTTCGCCACAACGTGGCAAACACGTTTTTTTCACCAACTTTTTTTCGCCGCTACGTGGCGAACACGTTTTTTTCAAAAAGAAGGGGGGGTATTTTCCTCCCCCCCCTAGCGCCGCCCCTGCCACACATCAATCACACCGTTGTCATTATATTGTGTTATTTTGCACTTTTAGGCGAAAACCAAATTCCTACGAAATAAAAGGTTAATCGAGAGGCTGAGAACGAAATGCTCGAGAGCAGTTCCATCACTGATAAACGCATTGAAGGCCACTAAACAGGGTCACTTGGCAGAGTTGCTTGAATCGAAGTCCACCGATAGACAGACAAATACTGTTGATCAGGAAGAGCGCATTCGTTTGTTGACTGAGGAAGTTCGAAGGCTAACACGTGAAATCGCCCGGCACAAATTAATTTGCAGCGTAACACGAACTCGGCATGAAGATGCGTATCAACCGACTCAAGATAATTGATTGCATATTTTTTCCCATTGCTTAAGTAAAATTGCATTCTATCGATGTTGACGCGTGGAAACTTCCAGAAAATGGATTTGGCAAGCGCTTGAATTTTTATAGCATCGCCAGATTACATCGGGCTATCAGTAGTAGAAGCCGATGAATTGTACAATCCCAAATGCGATATCAACTGTCGATAAATTTTTGACGCCTTCAAGACAAATTTGAATCTGATAACCGCCGCGTTTTGCATCAAAGAAACGAATGAATCAAAGCAATATTTCAATCTATTCCTTAAAAATTTGACAAATCGTGGCCTGAACTCAGTGGCGCGAGTACGTACGATGATACACGCCAGTTGGTTTTTTTCCTCGTTCTCCGCTAAAACTCAACCGTTTGAGCTGAGTCCGGTTGCGTTCAAAAGACAATGATTTTTCCTACAATCTTTTAAGAAATTACGTCATTCTGTTTGGCCATTAGCGAGAACCAGATCGAAATAGTAAGAGCACCATTTTCCGCAAAATCGAGTTTCTCAGTATTCTTCAATATCTCGAAAAAACGCGCGACAACCTAACTTCTGTTTGGCCGAGATACATTGCAAATTGTGCTGACCCTGCAATTTGCACGCGTGCGTATCTCTGGTGCGCATTCCGATTCCTTCTGGCAAAACGCTCATATTTCATCGTACCACAATAACTTAGTGCTTAAATTGAAGCTAATGACCTCCTGTGTTCTCTCCTTGTCCGATGTCAATACTATTGAACGCGTTCAGTGTGTCTTCATTTGCAGAGTCTGCTCGTAATCATCTTAATCAGAGTGCTTACCGTACTCGTCTTAGGAATGAGAAAGTTAATCTCGAGGCCCTTGAATTGCGCAGAGCCGAAAGTGATCTAATCCTGATGTAAAAAATGTTTCATGGTCTTCTTGACATTCCAATCGAACGGCTTTTCGTGCACCAGCAATTTAACCGTAATGTGAGAAATCTTCATCAGTATAATATTCAGTCTCAAGTGCGTTCGAAATGTCGAGTTATGCAGGATTCATATTTTAATCGTGTTATAAATGTTTCGTAGTTTGCCTAACATTTGTGTGCTTTCTAAATCTTTGTCTGTGTTTCGTAGTAATTTAGACAAGATTGGGGAAAGCCAACTGCTTCCCAACCGCCAAACTTTGTTGAGAAATGATACCCGTGAGAATTGTCGAATGGTTGATTGTGAGTGCCGCGCGCCTAATCCGCCATTGTCAACATATTGAATCGCTGTCTGTTCGTAGACCCGATGCCAATAAAGCATACACATCTACATCATGTTTCACACATGGGTGGCGAACAATAAGCAAGACACTTTTGGCCGTCCCGCTAACGCGGTTTCCCGTTTATGTAGTCTTCACTGTATTATTGTCATCACATTTGCACTGCAGAATGGCAATTGAGAATACTGAATGATATTGATGGTCGATGTACGGTTGGTCTATTATGTATTTCCTGACTTTTTCCCTCCAACTAACAGGGATCTTCCCCACGGAACCGAAACAGCAATGTTTTTTATTTCCGACACAATGACACAACATTTCCGGAATGCCTGTCCATTTTATGAACATATCTTGTTTGCCATCCTTTGGTCACCGGTTTAAGGTCACTGGTCTGGCTGTCCAAAAGTGAAATTATTGGTCAGTTTTCAAATTCTACTTTCTGCTGCTCAAATTAGGCTCTAGCAACAAAAGTGAATTTCTGGAAGACCCAAGACCCCATATTTGTCTTCGGTAAACTAATTCAAATTTTAGTAATGAAATTTTAATTTCCGGCGAAATTTTTGGGGTACGGTATGTTAAACCCCTTGACTTTTTCGATATTTTCCATGTGGACCCACGAAGAAACTTTTTCGCCGCAAAATTTAAAACAACTTTCTAACCGGAAAAGATATAAGTACCTGTTCTAACCAATGTAAGGCAATTTTTCCCGCGAAAAAAATTACTACATTACATTCGGCTACATTCGGCTGGCCATATGCAAATGTTGATAAAATACGTATTTTAATAACCAAATATGAACATTTTTCATTTAAAAAATCACGGAAAAAACAGCGATATGCCAGCAACAGTATTAAATGGCTCTTTCACGATAAATTTCAACTTCGACATGGCCATCTTCACGTTTTACGTACAGTTAGAAGAGTTGGGGCGGGGGTATATGAGAGGTTCTCTGCCAGGACCACCCTGGAAGTTTCAGGGTAGGAGAGTTCTACCGATCGGGGCCATATCTGGTTTTGATAGTCCATAAACTTCTAAGGTTCGCACACTGCTCGGTTGTCCGATCAGATGAGTATTGGCGGCTCAGGATCGTTTAAAAAATAATGGCAATTTCGAAAAACCCGTGACAAAAAATTAACTTTTTGGTCTAACGCCCATTTCTCAGCGATAGTAAGGTCTCCGACCGCAAAAGTTTTTTCTCAGACACCCGGTCCTAGCAGAGAACCTCTCATATACCCCCATACCCCCGTGGTTATGTCTGCGGCACGCTGCTCGATTTGGAAAAATACGGTATGCCATCTCTCTCAGTTGAAAGATAGATTGACGACTAATCTAGATTCGTCGGTTTCTTCAACCACAAGAATCACACAAAGGCAATAATTATTTTGCTGAAGTTTTTTCGAAATTTTTAAACCTAAGCGTTTTCTTCAATTAGAAATTGCTGACTGCCGCCGTGGTGGGCGCCGGACGCCGTGACTGTGTGGGGTCGATTGATTGCTGTTTCTTTGGGTCCACACAGCTTAGAAGTACGGCTACATCTTAAGTACCACCAAATCATCAGGACGAGCACTCCGACGCAAGCACCAAGGATGTGATCCGCCCTTATCTGGCCTTCAGTTCTGAAACAGAATGACGACAGTGCATCGCAAAACTCTTTTCCAGTCAAAATTATCTGGGGTAGAACTATGTCAGTAATTTTCAAAAATTCGGCTGAATTTTTGGGAGGGAGGGGTGTTAGCAATCATAGGTGTTACCGGCTACATCCCAGCTGCTTCTACCCCGTCCCCTCTGACCCCGGCCCAGGAGGTGCAGTTGCGGCAAAAAGTAATGTCGCACCCAATATTTGCTCAAATATTTACCTATAACTTTTACAGGTGATGAGTTGG
>JAQGCX010000832.1:0-13698 GCA_034700205.1 Plectus parietinus | reverse complement strand
TCTGCACAATTTACGATCAATGCAAGTTTTTGATGAAAAAATCCGACATATTTTCTTGTTCAAGCAGCAATTATTGGGCTACTGTTGAATTATCTACTGATGGAAAAGAAATATGCAAAACAAAATTTTTCGATGAATCAAATTGCAGCTGAGGGATATTGCAGTACTTTGTAAGGGTACTAAACAAAGAGCAAATATCTCACGTCGAAGACAGGAAGATGTCGAGAAGTTCGAAAAATCGCAACCGATGACTTGAATAGCAGATGGGGTACTTGGTCAGAGAGTACACTTGTCCGTAGAAGTTCGGGTAGTCGCTGAAAAGCAAACAAACAATTTACCACCACGTTTTGGCGACGAATTTTTTCAGCAGCTAATCAGACAGCAACTAATTCCGGGCACATTGTAATACTTAATTTCGATAAGTGATTCGATATTTCGATAATGTCCATAATTTGTCACAGAGACAGAAATAATGTGACACACAGCTTGTAGAGATCCCCCAAACCTCGAAAATCGGCGGAAGGCCGAAAAATAGTATTTTGGGCAACAATTTGAATTTTTTGAATTCCCGTCCAAAAATACATTAATTTTGCCAAATTTTTAATTCAAATTTACGACCTCCCTCGAATTTTGGACTCTAGTGCTTGCCCCCCAACCTCGTACCGCAAGGGCACCTATGAAAGCGAATCACTGAATATTCAGTTAAACAATCCAAAAACTCACAAGTTGTACTTGACCATGAGGTTAAAGATGCCGGATAGCGCGAGCACCGAGTAGGGATCGCCGAGCTCTGACGATCGGATGAAGAAGTCGACCAGCAAATGCGGTTCGGGCACCAACGGCATCACTGTCTCTGCCAACAACGGCAGCAGCGCTTTCAGAACCGAAGGCGGGTGCTGAAACACGAGAAAATCACAATTTGTCAATACAAATCAAACACATCACAAAAAGAGCAATTTAGTGTAAACCTTTCAAATGCAGACGAAGCTCAGTTAAATAGTTTTTTGTTTGTTTCATTACATTGTGTGGCGAGAAAGCGTTATTAAGCTCTGATCGGAGCCAATAAGAATCGAAACAAGTGAAGAATAATTGAAACACAAACGCGACGGGTTAGAGAAAAAACAACACCGAATTTAATAATGAAACAATTTATATTTGTAAATTTTAACTTAATAACCTTCTAAACATAATTTAATTGCAAGAAAATGTTACGAAGCACCTACCTCGAATTTCAGATAACTAAGCCAGACCGTCTGGTAAAGTTTCTGCATTCTTTTGTATTTGAGTTGCTTGCCGACATTCCGAGAAGCATCTGGAAAGTAACCAAAACGATATAAAAGGAAAATTAATTGGGTTAGAAAACGAACTGAAGTAGCAGGCGACGAACTTTCGCTGTTTGGCAACAGGTGGAGGCATTTCTCGAAGCAAGTTGAAGACATTCTTCAAGATCGTTTCTGTGGGCGTCTCCTGAAAACAAAAATTAGATGGAAAAAAGTTTACTTTACTCGAAGATCTTTGTTTATTCACGGAAGAGCTACAACAGAGTTTATTCCACTCGAAGATCTTTATTCCCACCAGACTATCCATTACAGCCCCAAACCAAAAAATCTGACAAAATGCAAACGAGATGATAGATCGAGCGGCCTGCCAGCCTAGATTGCTCCAGCCCTTCAATCATATTATCTTTCTTACAAAATGCATTTCATGATAATATTATGTGACAGAAAGTCGAAAGCACCAGATTTTATAGAAAAAGCTGTTAACGGGGGACGAGAGCTTACTACCCATTTGAATTTATTTGCTTTGGCTCAGAATAGGTCCATTATACCCAGCGCTTGTTCAATTTTTGACCATTCCAAAGCAGTAGACTACTGCTTAAAGCAGTCAATCAATGCTTTGGGGAAAAACTCACTTCTGCAACAGAAGAAAGATAGTTGAGAATTTCCTTCAGGATTAACAACTTGACGTCTTCGTAAAACAGCAACGCCTCGCCAAATGTTTTAAAGGTCTTTCGAGAGATTTCTGACGAGGAAGTGACAAAATCGACGAAAGCCTGAAGACATACGATTGAAACACTTGACAATCAGTAAGATAATTGCAAAATAACCTGAGCATAGACATGTAACACCAATACGTAATACCCAATAGCAATACTATTGGGTTTTTTTACTATTGCTATTGCTATTGCTATTGGGTATTGGGTTTTGACTATTGGGTATTGGGTACTGTTATCTTCTTCTCTACTAATGGCTCTGTCACTGTTAGATTGGTCATTCATTCTCAAATTCTCAATTCTCACAATCAAATTTTTGCCTCTGGCAGTCAAAACCGTTCAAGATTTTGCCTCTGGCGGTAAAAAAATTGTTCAAATTTGTGCCTCCAACGGGATTTTTGGAAATTCCAAACATTTTTTGCACTATTGGATATTGGGTTCTTACTATTGCTATTGGGTTTTCGAATTTTTACTATTGCTATTGGGTATTGGGTATTGGGTTCCATCCACTATTGGGTATTGTTACATGTCTACCTGAGCAAATGACAGCAATTCGTCGCAGTAGTCGCCCGCCTCAGTCGCATCCCAGTTCAATTTTCCAACTACGCTCGTTAATTCAGCAGCGACTTCCTGCAAGATATGGAAAATGCAAAACGAAATAAGTGCTGCTCAGTACAGCAATAATAACCGATCAGACTTTTTCTGATAAAGACAATTATGCAACAAAAAATGCTTTCTGAAGCAATATAATGTAGTTTGTAGGAATATGCTATCAAGCAGAAATGCGCAATACATCTCTAATTAATCGGTATGTTATAGAGCAATTGTTAATAAAGGAGGTTGGGGGGAAATCTTTTTAACTTAAGCGTAGCACTTTCCTAAATCTCTCAAATAACAGTTAGCCACTTTTGTGCGACTTTGGGACTCTGGGATCCAAAACGCACTCTACGAAGTGGGATAGCCAAAAAAATAAGCAACAAAGAAACCAATTTGTGCGTGCAAGCATTATCGGGTACAAAGTTCTCGAATTTTTTTCTTTCCCAGGTTAGAGGTCAGATTTTACATCAGATGACACAAGAAGGTAAATTGCGACTCTCCCCTACCCTTAAAAGTTGGCCATTGTCATTGCAATCAGCACAAACCTAAGCCTAAGCGAACGTTTACATTCCCACAAATCATTTCAATATCGTTCCTTCATTAGAAGAACTGAAGAGAACAAATTCAAATTACGAAGAGAACATGAAAACAAATAAAAACGGCATGAAAATAGACTTGTTGCATCATTGACCTGCGGTTGACTGAGACCATCACGTAACTTCGTTGTCCAATGAGACTTTCTTCTATCGGATTCTTCGAGAACAACCATTCCTGTTTATTTTCTTAGTTTCTCCGCTCTTCTGTTGCTTTTGAGGACAAAGAAACTGTTGAAAATGAGAGCAAGCAAACTTTTTCGACAAAAAACAGCGAACTTTTGGGGCAACAACAATAACTTATGTTGAGCACTATTCAGAGCAAATTATTCTGTTATTTCTTGTTTGGAAAATTCATATTCATAGGACTGCCAACTCAATCGTCTATAAGAGAAACGGTATCCATTCCTGTTAATAGTCAACGCGAATATCGTACCGAGATGGTACGCCAATTCGTAACTTGTTACGAAAATTTTATTTTTATTTTTTGGCTTTGGCTCGGGTTTAGTTAGCGGTGTATATGCTAGCCTAAGCCATCATTCTCCATATAAGCCCCCTTTAATCTCCCTGAACCATCTTATTCCTATAGCTACGCCAACCACCATCCCCATCTAAGGCGCCGGTGGCGTATCATCAATGAACTCATTTAGAAATTCACGGTGGGACGACGAGTGATCTTACCCATTCAGCAATCACAATCCCATCTGGTCTTTTTGTCGCTCAATTTGGTTCAAAATGGCAAGCAAACGACCGGAACATCTTGGACCACCGGAATTGGCAAGTCTTATGTCATTACTTTGTGCAATTCCGTTGCTGTAGTCTCAAAAGTTGAGTATTGTTGTGTCTGTCCGTCCACAAGACTTTCTTGTACCTATGAGAGAATATCGTTCTGCGCATTCATTTACTTCGTTTCAGTATTACAATGAGACCGAATCGAAGAAGTACAGCTCAAAGTGAGTGATTTGAGCATAATTAATGAGTTATAAAGCTGATATTGTCTCTTTTCAGCTCGCACATTATCGCAATTCAGTCGGAGATGACGGAACGGGCGTTGGAGTTGTTGGCACTGCCTGAGGACTCCAATGCGCTGTTGTTAGACGTTGGCTGCGGGTCCGGACTGAGCGGCGAAGTCATTAGCGACGCTGGACACCAGTGGATCGGGTTGGACATCAGCGAACCAATGCTTGGTGAGTAGCTTTCGTTTTGCCTTTGCATACGAACCATTTTAGTCGTTGAATATCATACATCCTCTTTGAATCCATCCAACACATTTTAGCTTCTAGTTTTTGACCAGAGATTATCTACGTCGCTCCAAACTTCCCCTCCCTCGCGGCTGATTGGCAAACTGTTGTTTTGAATCAATAGTTTTCCCTTCCCTAATCATCTGCGAAAATATGATCGTTGATGTCACATTATTGGGATAGTTGTGGTTGTCTTCCACTGTTTACAGAGTTGTGCTTTGTATGAAGAAGAGTTAGTTCGACACGAAAAATATCCAATCGTAATTTTGTTGACGTTTTCAGACGTTGCTGTTGATCGCGAAGTGAACGGGGATTTAATACTGAAAGACATGGGTACAGGCATTCCGTTCAAGGCCGGAACATTTGACGGTGCCATCAGGTTCGCCAATCGATCGTTGATATCGTTACAAATATTATTTGCAAGTGTCCAGCTATCTTTTTTTACATTACCGAGCAGTAAATAGAATCAATTTTTTAAACGATTCACTATTTTTAACCAGCAAAGATGAATTATTGTAGATATCAGTCGTATATTATTCAATAACGTTGAATATTGTGTCTTATGCAGGGTGGCGCATAAAAATAGGACGTTTTGTTGAATTAATGCATCTCAGCGCAAAAAATTTGATTGTCGTCAAAAATTCCCCTAGATAGCATAAGGAGGGTTCTTTTAAGTGAAAGTTTTCAGTATGATTGAATAATCGTTCGCAAAGTTATGCTATGTAGCGTATACGACCGAAAAAATGTTTAATTTTTTGGAATGTACACTCACATTTTTATGCAAAGCTTTTCTGACAAAGAACAGATTTTGCTGAAAATTTTATAGCAACTAAAAAACATCAAAATTAACCTTGAGAAAACTTTTTTCGAGTCAAGTTGTGAAAATAAACGCGTAGCATTCGCTTTTATAGAACGGTAGCTGGATAGGCATTTTTCGACTTTTTTGCGTTCTCAATTGCAGTATTTAAAGGATCCTACGCCACTGAGCATAAATTTGCGAACGCTCACTCAATCATTCTGAAAATTTTACACATAATAGAAGACTCCTTGAGCTATCTGTGGTAAAATTTTCGTGTCAATCGAAATTGTCTTTGCTGAGATACAACGATTTAACAAAATGTACCGCTTTTTTGCGCCACCCTGTATTTTATCAAATATCGTGTTATATTTTCAGCATTTCCGCGCTTCAATGGCTGTGCCATGCTAACGCACGAGATCAAAATCCGAGAAAACGTCTTCTTCGATTCTTCCAATCGCTCTATGCATCTCTGGTACGTTTTGCTCCATTGATATTTTGAAATACGATTGAGCCATTTCATTTTGCAGTCTCGTGGCGCTCGAGCGGTGTTCCAGTTTTATCCGGAGAATGCAGAACAGAGCGAGCTGATCACTCAACAGGCGGTCAAGGCTGGCTTCAGCGGCGGCTTGGTCATCGACTTCCCAAACAGCGCCAAAGCCAAAAAGTAAGCAGTGTTCTCTGTATTTCGACACCTATATCGGTATGCATATACCTATAAGCAGGGGGATCTAGCTACATACAGCCCCCCCTGGCCGGACCTGGCATGTACCAGCATGTAGCTAGCTACATGCACCCCCCCGGACCGGACAAGCACTGGATAGAATGGCCCTCGGCCGCAAATACTAGATTGTAATGAAAATTTTTGTGCATGTGCAATTTTTTGTGCACGCTGTAATTTTTATAAATTTAGCAATTTGTAAAAAAGCAACATATATTTATACGCGGCATAAAACGCGCTTCAAAATGATATCAATACCAAATACGTATATAAACAAATAAAATTTTATTTAGAAAAGATGCTCAAATAAATTTTGTATTTATGCACAAAAACTTTCATTACAACCTAGTAATCAGTTGATTTTGTTGCAGACAGAAATTTTCAACGTTCCGTCGCTTTCAATTCTTAGAACAGTTGAAAATGCTGAGCAACAACAGAATCCATAAAATAAAAATAGCCATGTCAAATACGTACCGCTTTGGTCTTCGAGTCCGTCGATGGCTTGCTTTTAACTTTGGCAGCTGCTGATGAGCCGTCGGTAACAGGTTCGATTTTCCGTTCCACTTTCTTCTCGACCTTCTCCTCGATTTCAACCTGTACGATAACACGAAATAAAGTTCGCAAATCTTTCGGAAGGGACAAACTATTGAACTAAAATGAAATTGTTTAATTAAAATTAAGACAGAAAAATCGACTGAAGCTGATAGTTTCTAACATGCTGCGTTACAGCACAGAGCGAATTAATCTCAGGTTTGCTTTTTATGATGAGCAAAGCAAGGAAAAATGAAGCCGACTGGAGAGGGAATCGAACCCTCGACCTTTGACTAACATGGTCACTGCTCTACCGCTGAGCTATCTGCTATTGCTTACCTGCTCCCAATCGTCGGCAATGTCGGCGTCCACTTCTACGTTCTCATTCGATTTCGCGTCGTCGTCGACAGTCTCGCGCTCCTCCAGCGAAGCCGAGTCCCGATCCTGCGAGATCTGACGGGCAGGGGTCGGGGCAACACTGCTTTCGCGTGATTCTGAAAAGAACAGCCAATTAAATGACACGAATCATAAAATCTTCCAGCATCGACAATAATACAGGGTGAGCCACAGACATGGGTACGGGGGGATGGGGGATGAATATCCATCCCCAAGGGTCTAGATACCCTTGCCTGAAAAAGGGCGGGGGGTGAAACGTTTTCACCACGTGGTGGCGGAAAATGTTTTTGGACAAGCACTGGATAGAATGGGGTTTTGGAGGCCGCCGGGGGGATATCCCCGAAGCCGAAAATTTTTGGTACTAAATCACCCCCCGGGGGGAGGTTCGACCTTGCCTGTCTGGTGAGCCATGTTAAACTCCCAGTGTTTGAATCACTACAGCTCCGCAAGATTTGATCAGATCAAGTTCAAATTAAGTTCACACATGTCTCAACCACTCATTTAAATGGTGTACAAATAATATATTGATCCGTTTTCATTTTCTAGAATTTAATTTCGGTGTGACCAGGCATACCGAAAATACCTAATATTTCTTTCACCGTAGACTTTCCGACTGTACAGTATGCAAAACTAAATTTAAAAAAAAAAAGACTTGCCTCCTTTGTCGTCCGGTTGTCGCTGCTGATTCTGTTTTTTCTTGTTGGTGTACACTGGTTTCTTTTTCGGTGCGTCGTCTTCATCCTGTAGCCCAGCAACGACGACATCTAAAAAAATCCACACTTGTCAGTTTTTTTTAAAGTACAAAAGAATATATCGTACTTAAATACGGCCCAAAGAAAGCCATTTACTTTCTCCTACATAAAAACTGCAAATTAAAAAATTTTATCCCAGATCGAAACAGTCGGGAAACTTTTCCTCACAAAAGCAAGTAAAAACCAAATAAAAAATCGCCACACCTACCCATGCTAGCTAGCATTGCCTGTTGTTTGGCCAACTTCGCCTTCTGTGCCGGAGTCAGGTACTTTCCTTCTTGTTTGAGTCGGGCGTCGCGGTCCTTCTTTTTCTGCTTCTCCCTCTCCTTCCTTTCCTTCGCCAGTCGCTCCTGAACACAACACAAGTTATAAAATTAACAAAAAATCATGTGTAAAAATTTTATGTTGCAGAAAACAAAAAAATTGTTCCCATGTTCACCGTTTGCTGCTATTTCTGTTGTGCGAATTGAAGCCACAAACGGTGAACATGGGAGCAGACTTTTTGGGCTATTTTTTTACTTTTCTTTACATTTCCTGAGTGCGATTTTTTGGGTTTAATAGTTGAGCCCAGGAGCACAGGTGTACTTGGGGTCCAAGGTTGGGGGAGGAGTTGAAAATCTAAATCCCAAAAAAGGAGGGTCGTAAATCCGAATCCTAAAATCCGAGATTGGAAACCCTGAAAATTTGGCAAAATTACGGTATTTTTGGGTGGGAATTCAAAAAATTCAAATTTTGTCCTAAAATACCGTGTTTTTAGGCCTTCGGCTGAATTGAGGGAGGGTCGGAAATCCTACCCTCCTTCGGACCGATTTGGGGAGGGTAGATATACCCAAGTACACCTTTGCCCAGGAGCATAGCCAGGGTTGGTCATAAGGGTGGGGCACTTATCATTCAAAAGAGGGGAGAATGAGGGAGACTCTGGCGAGAGAAGCACATGGCGCCTGTGCTTCACTGGCTGCGCCTATGGTGCAGCCCATGTCATATTTCCTTGTCCTTTCGTTTTTGAGGTTCAGCCCATGTTGCCCCTCTTTTTGTGCGCGAAGCCCATTTTCTAGCTTGTTGATAAAATTGATTAAAAAATCATATGTAAAATATTATGTCGCTGAAAAATTCTTCCCATGAACTAAGAAACGAACATTACGGTTTCAAAAGTCAGAAAAGAAGCTATCGTACCTCCTCGTCTTTCTGATCTGCGATAGCATCGAGTCGTTCTTGTTCCTCTTTCTGTTTCCGCACTGCCTCTTCCTCAGCCTCTTGCTTCAAGCGAAGAAGTTCCTTGATTTCATTGATCTGAAACGGAAGCCGCGTTATCACAGATCTTTGCGCGTGAAAAATTCTCAGTCTAAGGCCCTGCATGGGATAGGGCGAAGATGTTGGAAAAAGTTGGAACAATGGACTCATGAGCAGTACTCTAATTAGTCCCCAGTGACGCATCTGCGGTCAGTCGACCTCTAAGACCGTGATTATACTTCGTGGAACATCCCGTGGCGCATGTACAAAACATAGTAATCAATAACCTATGTTTTTTACTTGTGCCACGGGATGTTCCACGGAGTATAATCACGGCCTGAGACGCGGCGGAGTGAGGTTGGTCGCGCGCCTATGTTTTGTGCATGAGTTGAGGCTCTGTGAGCTCTCCCTCGCCCGTGGTGCAATAATAGCATTTATCGGTCATATTTATGCGCACATCGAAGTTTCCGAGCTGGCCGAGTCGCCCATAATAATGGAAGAATCAGCAGAAGGAAAAAAAGAATTCATTTATCGATGATAAATCTACGTCTGCTTGCATCGTTGAACAGCGCGAGTGGTTCAATACAGTCACTGATTGACCTGCAAAATTTGAACGCTGAATTTTTAATTGTGAAAAATACAAGCGTTCAAATGTACCGCGTATGATCCATTACAAGCGCTAGTAATATGACTAATTAAGAGTTTCGTTAGATTGACACCTGCTTATTAAGAGTCTCATTTGATTGACACATGCTAATTAAGAGTTTCGTTTGATTGACTTGTCACACCGTCCAACCCCAAGGTTGCCTATGTGATGCAGATTGCCCCAAGGTGAGCAAATGAGTCCAAAAAAAACTGACATGTTTCTTGTGCTTCGACTCTTTCTTGTCCTCTTTCTTGTCCTCCTTCGCGTCTTTCGCCTTTTTCTTGTCCTTCTTTTTCTTTTTCTTGTCACCGTCTTCCTCCTGTTCGCCCTCGTCATCGCCACCACCTTCAGCTTTGGCAGTACCTTCGGGCTAAAATGAGCAATAAAATTGTTTCTTCATTTTTACTATTCACCTTCATAGATTTTAGAAATGCGAAATATATGATAAATTACAGTTTTAAGTTAGAGTTGCCAGATTTCCAATTTGGCAAAGCAATATAACATTTTTGAGATTTTTTAACGTTCTGTTTTAGCGCCGCAGGCCAAACTTTAAACGATTTTAGCAACAAATTCCTTTTTTGGTCAAAAAGTGTACAAATCAGTATAGTGGGTTCCAAAGCAGTACATTTTTAGCAGTACGGCGACCCTCAGAACAATACGTCTGGCAACTCTACAATAGTACGTTTTCCGATCGCAAGTAATTAGTCCGCTAGTGTCATATAATAAGATTCATTAATAAAAACACGTCATTGACGGGTTCTTTTTTGAACAAATGAAGAATCTGATCATTTCAATTTGTTTCACGCTACGAGTTTTTTCAAAATGAATCCCAGTAGAGACAGCGACCCTCACATCAGCCTCCGTCAAAAAAGAACGTCGAATAATACCTCAGCTGTTGCCTCCTTGCTTCCATCCTCATCTTCTTCGTCATCAGCCTTCTTCGATTTCTTCTTCTTGTCCTTTTTCTTTTTCTTAGCATCGCCCTTGTCGGCATCTGCGTCTTTCTTTGTCTGAAAACCGAAAATTAATGAAGAAATAGGAAAAAAACCGCATTCTATCGCATGTTTGCCACTAATCCATCACGTTTGTGTTTCAAACTCAACGTATATAAAATGCTTCGTCGCACTTCACATTCAATTTGGCACATGCATTTGGCGCGTCGCGGTTTAAAATAATTTGAAGAAAAACGTAATGAAAAGCAATTGGGCCTATCACAGATTTGAATTTGACTAAGTGCACAATCAGGGACGTCAGGGCGGGCTATGCTTCATCGATACGATGACGATTGACCAAGGAAGCCGAAACGCATGATAGACATCGAACGCAATACTGATATCAAGCGGCATTGTTTTTCTTATACCTAAGCTTATGATGTTGGAATAGGCGCAAACTATTCCTAAGCTTATGACGTAGGCATAGGCGCAAACTATTCCTAAGCCTAAGCCTGTTTCTAAGCACAAAAATAAGGTCAAATCGTCTTGGTGCGTCTTGTTGTTTCCCGCCTGCGCGTGTAAATTCAAAACTCCTGTTAGATAACCTGTTAGATTGGTCAATCGTCCTGGTACGGCTTCATCACGCAGTTGCATCCGTACACGACTGGGGGAACTCAAAATTTTGAGCTCCCTAAATCGTCGCAGGACGCAAGTATGTGATGAAGCATAGCCGGCCTTGACGTTCCTGTTTGTGCGCTAAGTCAAATTCAAATCTGTGACCAACCTAATTGATTGATATATGAATTGCATTGCAAACAGATTACTAATAAAACAAACCCAATAAAACAACGAAGCTCATCAAATATAGAATACCTGATCTTCCACAGTTTCTGCAGCAGCGTCAGTGGACGGTTCATTGAGGGCAACGTTGTCCCCTTGTGACTCCGGGACGACGGCAGTCTGCGCCCCCTTCTTCGCCTTCTTACCACCCTTCACCGGCGCCGAGTCGATGTCGGCGAGAAGAGCGTCCAGATCGTCGTCTTGCTTCTCCTTCTTGGCCTTGGTCTTTTTCGGTTTCGCAGTCTCGGCCGATTTAACTGGTTCAGCTGCCTTTGGCGGCGGTTTCTTCGCTTCCGATTCGCCGTCGTCAGAGTCAGATGCGCTCGCACTGCCGGCGTCGTCATCGTCCAGCTGAGTATAAACATTAACTCATAGATTGATCACAAGGAATCAGTCAATCACTTGAAACTATTTGCAGCCTTTCCCAACGGTGAACAGTGAACAGTTTACTGCAGCAAAAAGAATTATTTCCCTGTACGACGCGGATTGCGCAATATAACATTGTGAAAGCCGAGCCCGTCAACGTTGTGTTTCACAACAAACACATAAAGCTGCGCAAATTATTAAAAATAATGTGTACACAATTGTTCGGTCGCCCTTAAACTGTTAATGTTCAACAAGGAATAAATAAAAAAAGGAGATTAGAAAAGAACAAAGCAGTTACCGCGTTTAGCAGATTGAATGCAGCAGCTCGGCTCTTCGGAGCGGGCACTGGCGCGTCGTCTTCATCCTCGTCGCTACTCTCAACAGCTAACTTGGTTAATCTTTCGTCCACCGAATCAACCCTGCAATTAAATAACGTGTTCAATAAATCTTATCTTGCAGAATCTCACAAAAATAATTTTTGGCTTCATCCTCTGCCCAGTAAAAGATAGAAGAATTACGCAGAATGAAAAGACATACAATAAATATTACTTTTACATCGAAAGCCAACAAGTGCTCAGTGGAGTTTGCTTCAAATAGGACATTTATGTATAAGAGGGACATCTCGTTAGCGGGACACTTTTGGACCGTCCTAACTTTATAAGTATGTTGTTCTGTCCATGGGGTCAAAAAGTCAACACCCAAGCGGTAAAAGGTTTTTGGCTATCTCACATTTTCCCACTGCAGAAACACTTGACTGTAATTCTAACAAATACAATGATTTTTCAAAATGAAAATGAAAACAAGAAAAATTAGAAAATATGCCCATACCAATCCTCGCCGGCCTTTCCTTTCACGCCTTTTTTCTTCTTGGAAGCCATCAGTACTCGGTAGAACGTTCAGTTTGATTTCTCGGTGATAGGAATCGGAAATTAGTAGCATTTGGGGTGAAGATTGGATCGATTTGATCACACCAAACGGATTTCAAAGCGATTTTCAACGTTTCAAAAGGAATTCTCAACAATATGAGAGCGGTGAAGGCTGGGAACACATAAAAGTGAATGAATCTGCAATGTTAACGCGTCCTACATGTATTCTGACTCGCGATAAGGACTTTTACACGTGATTGTGCAATCCTACACCAACAGTACTACGGATTTTACTCAAATTTCGCAATTTTAAACAATTTTAAAGCGAATTCTCGTCTAAAAGACCAAATTATCGAACGATTTTACCATTTCCAACTATTTCTAAACAGAAAAGTCCCAAATATTGAAAAGAAATGCTCATTTTTTCATTTTCCGCAATTGTCGGGCGTGTTTACGTCACGAACTCTTGTGCATTACTACGGTATTTTGTCATTGGATGGTCAGAATTGATGAAATGTGTCGAAATGTTCGCACACTTTGCGATAGTTGACAAAATATGTTGAAAATAGTGTCAAATTCAATTAATTCTTTTATTAAAAATGATAAAAATAGTGCATAAATACTAATTTTGTGTTAATTTCTTGAAAAATTTTACAATTACATGAGAAAAGTGAATAAAAATATTCGCACACTTTTGCAAAAATGACAAATTATGCTAAAAATTAAGTCGAATTTCATAATTCTTCTGAAATAAATGTTGAAAATAGTGTAAAAGTGCTAAATCAATGCTGATTTTGTGAAAGTTTCTTATTAATTGCATAAAAATAAATAAAAAGATGGAAATAAAAAGACGCCATAACGCAATTGCACCGTAGTTGAATGCCTGGGAAATCCGAAGCGAAGAAAAGGCGTAGTGTGGCGAGGCGACGGCGGGGGAAAACGGGTTTGTTTGTGAACGAACATCCGCGGTGCGACCGGCGGCGCCGTCGTTCTCTCTCGGGCGAAAACGAAACGTCAGTGGACGCGCCTGGGCTCGGCCGAGAAAGGGCAAAAGACCGCCGAGGTGAGTGTCGCTGTGTGGTGCAGACGGCGAAAAACCAATCGGCGTTGCGTTCGCCTCTCTTCGAGAGTCACTGTCTCGGATATGATGAACTGAACGACGCCCTTCTAGTCATTTTAGTGACATTTCCCTTCTTCT
>JAQGCX010000831.1:0-13703 GCA_034700205.1 Plectus parietinus | reverse complement strand
CGCACAAAGAGACCACGCAGTTCTGCGTAGTGAGTTTTCATGTTGGCGTGTGCTCAAACAATTGATACAGATTTTGTGCACTTATCCGGGTTCGACTGTATTTCTCTCATTTCTGTCCTGTTCATTTCTCAAAGGTACAGTATGAATACAACACTGCTTTAGTGTAAGTTCCATTCGAATACAGTGCGCAATGTATATCACTTTACCAATTTCTTGATAATTGATTACGTCATCTCCCATCATCATACAGTTATTTGGTTCGTATCGAATCAGCCGGTGAAGGAAATGGCAATGGCAATTTTAGTGTTGTGTTGTTCAGCTTGGAACCTGTTTTCGGCACATATGTGGGTTGCATCATCAGTCAAAACATCATCGGAGGAGACCAGTCATCACTCTTATTTTTGCCGAAATTATGATCTCTGATACTTTTGACTAAATATTCATACAAAAAATTCACTTCCTGATTACAGTGACACTCGTTACATTAATGCTCAATAATTTCGGCAGCGTTGTAGTTACGATCTGACATTTGAAATACTGCTGTATTTGCGTTGATGCATTGGGTCAATCGCATGCGCCTCTGAATGAGTAATGCAGTTATTTCTTCTGCAATTACCACAAATTGCATCAGACTTTTTCATTGAATCATCGATCAGTCTGTGGGCGAGCAATCAATGAAAAGTGAACGTTCAGACATCACTCTAACAAAGCAAGGAAACATGATGTCATCACCGTTTCATTTGTTGCAGTGCAGTGTGTCGATTGCAATAGATGACGTATGTGCAACTGTGATGAAACTGTGATGACGACCAAGAGAGAATGTGCACTGACGACTATTTCATTGCGCATGATGGTAATCGCTTGGCATTCGATGATGTATTTGTATTCCAGTGCCGCACCCTGTTCATCGAACCAATAGAACATGCGAAGCATCATCACTTCTATGCACTCCCTGTACAAACGAAGTTGCACCACCCATCGAAATGCCTTTTAATTGGATCGCACATTTCATTCGTAGCCATAGGAACGAGCAAGACAGAGGGGTTATTTGTTGGCAAGCGAGGCTGGGGATAGGACGTGTTGCTGCCGTGGTCGGCACAGTGTTATTGAATAGTTCGCAAGCGGTCGACTGACGCCGTCTGCTTGTCATTATGATTCACGCGCCGATCGGAATCCCCATCGACTTATCAGGCGCCGATATGATGCAAATGAGAAAACCAGCGATCGGCCAGAACGGGGGCCTGGTTCCGCTCCAATTCTCCGACCAAGCTATCAGTTATGACGACACACAATCAAGACATCAAGTTGCTGCCGACAAAGACACTGGACAGCAGGAAAACGGTTCTTCGTCCTTTCGTTCGGCCATCACCAACACTGCGGTCGTTGTCGAAGACCCTTCAGAAAAAGCCAGCAAGCGCGTTAAATGTCACCGCTGGTGGACTGCATGGTGCTGCTTCCGTCAATAACAACTTACGTATTCACCGGGTTTTTCTGAAAACAAGGTTATGGCCTTTTATTCGAAAAATAGGTTTTTGACGGCCTCACATTGAGCAAATAAAATGACTTCCAGCCTTATATGTGGGAGCTGGACCAAGTGTACTATGCAAGTATGTTTTATGCATATAAGGCCCCCGACCTTTTATTCGGAGAAAAATCTGGGGAGCCTTGTTTACGGAAAACCTGGTACGCACCTGCACTTGTCTGTTATTTTGCTTGCTTGAATACATATGATTACATGCATGACATGATTTCTCATTCCATTCATAAAGAACATATTTATCGCATTTGTATCCGTAGTCAAGGCACCACAGTAATCGAACGCCATAAACAAGAAATATAGGTTACATCTATGATAAAGTAAGTAAGAACATATGGTCATGGACTACGGTATCACGGATCCGCAGCAAGTCGAATGGCGGCAGCTCCACACATCAGTGGCGCAAACATCAGTAGAATAAGAGAAATCTGCCGATTGACTTCAGCCGCTCGACAAACACAACACAGCAATGAAATAACTAGCGATCCCGTTCGAAAGGTTCTACGTTCGACCTTCAATTAAAGAAAATTACACACACAACTGAATATCATACTGAAATTGTACTCAATGCAATTGACGCATATGGACGAAAGTAGCAAAAATGGAGAAAACCGATAAACAACGAATGCACAACGGTAGCAAGAAAGACAAAAACGATGGCGCTCACCTTTGTCAAAGATATCGTTGATCGCGAGAGCAAAAATACGACAATGAGCATGCTGTATACAGCTAAGACACATGCAACAACCGGATACAACTTACTAACTTCCGCATAAGCCATTTATTCGCCGACAACTTGGTCATTCTTTCTCACAAAGTAACGCTGTTTTACCTGACTGCAAAACCCAGGCGCCCGATAGAACGGAACTTCCACTAAAAAAACACAATAAAATCATCCAGCAACTGGTCAGGATTTTTCGAACGGTTAACCAGAAATCCATCCAACACCCCTCAATTGAATGTCGCACACTATCAAAATCCAGAATTCATTGTATTGAGTATCATTACTTCCCTATGATTTAAATCCATTTCTAGTAAATGTCCCACAACGACATTTGGTCGCTATCGTACATCTAAAATGCTCGGGTGGGTTACGGTGCTTTCTACAGTGCTCTCTTTACCGTCAAAGAAATTAGGAGTATAAGAGCGACATTATCACCAAATAGCACAAAGATAAAATCTAACCTTCCGGTGCGGACAATGTCGTTCGATTCGGTGAGTTGGTCTCAGAGATCGCGAAGTGAATCGTCCGCTGGTCACGAGGGACCGTGTCGAGGAGCGATTGAAGAAAGACGTCCAGCGTCTGAGACGGTCGCCGTTCCTTGAGCGCCCTTGCAGCGAATTCCACTGAAAAAGAGAGGAGTGACACGGTAGACGACGGACATGCGAAGAGGAGCGAGCAACGAACGACAAGATTCGTTCTCGGACAGCAGCGACGGCGCGTCGGCCACTAGGCTGGCGACCAGCTGCTGCTCGGACAGACGGTAGTCGTGTTCGTGTTGCCTGAAACGGCCACCAAATGCCTACAGTAGCGCCCACCAGATAGCGCACCAGGGACATGTGTCGTCCGCACAGCGACCGCTCAGCGCAAATGGACACAGAGGCACATGACAGTCGAGTCGGTTCGAATACGTCACCGACGACAGCAATCCAGACGGGAACTGCGGCGACAGCCTGCGAAACGCAAACCGTTCAGATGCGAAGCAACGTGCAATTTGCAACTGTCCCAGTGAATACCGTATTTATTCTAATACAAGCCCCGGGCTTCTATTTCTCGATCAACGAAAGAACAATAAATTTCGAGCAAAATCGGTCATATTTGGCCATTTTTAGTACTAATAATTGACAAAACCGTTTTTTTTTCATCTAAAACTTGAAGTACAGGACGTTACTACAGCATAAACTAGGAAAGTGCCAGCCTTATAAGCTTACTAATATTTAAAAATTCCCATTTTGGCCTGGAATGCATTTTCTAACCAAGGCTTCTATTTTTTCGATCCCTCGCTAGAGGGGGCTTCTATTGGAGACGGGGCTTCTATAAGAGACGGGGCTTGTATTAGAATAAATACGGTAGCTTTCTTACTAAGGTATATGCATGAAAAATTTCATCAAATTTGGTAATCCCAGTCAAAAGTTAGAGGATTTTTACATGGTTCTGGGTCGCCCTGTACAAATACTGCACACTGCACCTAAAAATCAGGCATAAGGGGACGGGCGAGGCGATGGGGACCGAGATACCCTCCCCCCCCCGGTCCCCAGGTGGAAGCCAGTAATTCTTTATTCTTAGCCAAAATTGGAGAACGAACAGATATGTTCTTAAAAACATTGTGTTTCGTTAATTGGCAGAAATGTGATCGTTTGCAAAGACCAAGTACTGTACTTGCCATAGTGTCGATTCGTTTCTTCCATTTTCCAGTCGCTTTGATGGAAAGACGAAATATATTGGCGTCGTCGGCAAGTTTCTGCTTCTTTGCAGGGTTCAACTGAACAATGGCGTTTTCCAATCCATCTTTACTGCTCAGTATCTTGTGGAGATGATTCAACAAATCTAAAAATATAACATGTAACATGAAATTTATTGTGTAGAGGGTCATTGTTGATATTTTAAAACGCCAAAAAGGAGACAATTCAAACCTGATTTCGAGAACGACGAACATACAGTAATATCGACCAGACCGAACAATCGCTCCACGAATTTGAGTTCGGCCAATCGGGACGTATCTTCAACAGAAAACGCGATCTTGCCTTCGGTTTTCAGGGAGATTTGTGCCTGAAAATGAAACATGGTACAAGAATAGACTATGGAATGAAATAAATACCGTATTTCTTCCAATAGACGCCCTCCCTCCAATAGACGCCTCCCTCAAGCGTTGATTGAAAAAATAGACGCCCCCCTTGGGTGATCAAAAAATTAAACGCCTGTGCAGTGTATCTCAGCATTGCACTCCCAGCACCATCTCATGTAAACAAATCAATTGGAGACATAGACAAGTAATGAGCATAAGTAGAAAGGCCGAAAAAGGCGTCGATTATTCCGCGCTCGTCGCTGGACTTCTGCTTATATTAGTAGGCTTGACTCTCGCTTTGACGCCTCGCAGGTCGTCAGTTATTCAGGACGTTGGGGCTTATTTCGGGGGCGTTGGGACACCTGATCCATTTTATTTTTGAATGGTTTATGAGTTGAAGTGGCGATTTGAAAAAAACAAATGTCATCTCTCCAACGAACGCCAAGTTCAAACATCGATTGAAAAAATAGACACCCTCCCTCCAATAGACGACCTGGGCGTCTATTGGAAGAAATACGGTATACGTATCATGTTCATTGCTGACACTTCTACTTGATTACACGGAGATACACAATACAAGCAATTCAAGAGGAAAGCAATTTAAACTCAATCGACGGATAGACATAAAAAAGATATGACATTCATGGCTGAACTTGGAAATTGTCAAGCAATTCATCAGTAAATTCTAAACGCGAATATTTCATGATGATCTCAATTGAAAAATAACTTACTACTTACCGCTCATGTTGCAGATTTCAAACATAAATAAATGTGAATTTTACTTTTATTCATATAAGATGATTTGTTATAGAAGAAAGTTACGCGATATTTAAAGTAGCAGATGTTTTACTTTTGTATTAAAAAAATGCAGTAAAGTTTGACAGCAATTTGAGTGTGATGACTGTTTGGACGAAATTAGCGAACCGATTCGAACAAAATTTTGACAAGTTTCAAAGCAAGTTATGTTACTCTCAATTCAATAGAAATTTCAGTCAGTCACATTTTAAAGAGCAGAATTTTCAGGTCATCACTGATTGTTTGTGAACTCAAAGCTAAAACAACTTACGCCGTAACGCTCCAGTTCTTTTTCAGCAAAGACGTCCAATCCTCTCCCGACTGTCACGAACATTTCCATTTTGCCTTCTTGCTATTGGCGTTAGCAGGAATCCGACTATTCTTGTCTTGTTCTGAATCTGCAAAAGATCAAAATTAAGTGGAGTTCCAAGTAGGGAAGGGTAGGGCGTCGGTTTATTTCAGGGGACGGGCCTATACGGGGTAAGCAATTTTTGGCCACTCAATAATGTGGCAAAATTAAACGTTGATTTCAAAAAATTATCAAGTCTCGTGCTTCTATGATTATTTTTGACAATATGAAGTAGAGAAAAAGAAGCAACATTATTTTTTCGTTCAATTGAAACTCAATTAGGCATTCCTGTAGTTTTGGGGTCATAAATCAAAATCAACACAAGGTAAGCGAACTTGACCGTGAAACTTCTCAGGGACAGGGAGGGGTAACTTGACATGTTGAGTACGAATTTTATTTAACCTTAGTTCTCGGTTTAGGCTTGATAAAGTGCACCGAAGGCGAGCCTGTTGGGCGATTTTACTCTTGGAACGCGCGCCTTACTAAGCCTAAGCTGAGAATTAAGGCTATTAAGAAACACCGGGCCAAAGAACTAAGAAGTAGTCGTAGAGCTTAGATATTATGCAATTCGTACTCAGCATGTCAAGTTACCCCTCCCTATCGCTGAGAAGTTTCACGGTCAAATTCGCTTACCTTGTGTCGATTTTGATTTATGACCCCAAAACTACAGGAGTGTCCTCAATTAATTAAAATCAATGAATGGGAACATGGGAATTATTGAAAGACGAACTAAATGGAAAGGGGAAGAGACAGGGGAAAGAAGTGCTGGCAGCGATTCAACTTTCAAGACTGATAAAAGCGCAATGCTATAAAGTACCGTAATAAAATCCTGAATTTTTCCACTTTTGGAAATGGATAAGCGGCCGCACTTTTGCTGCCCGCAGCACAAAACGTGATGTCTCCGCCGCCAGTTCCAGCTCTAATCTGTGACTATGATAGGTTTTCTAATTAATTCGCTGAGTTTGAAAGATATACAGGCATGTATATAATTGCGACACATTGAATTTTATTCAATTTGCCTCCTTTTTGTTGAATAAATGAAACATTAAGTCAATGTCTTTTTTGATTTTTTTTCTAAAATGTGATTGGACAAGGTAGTCCAACTTACCCCTTATGATTCAGTAAGCACTCAAAAAAACCCTCAGGAATCAGCATGCGTCAGACGGTTTTAAAGTTTTTGTTTTGAATTACGGTAGATTTTGAATTGGCGCACTTTTGAATACGGTAGGGTACATTGTAGGATAATGTAATTCCTCCCAGGATTCATTAAATGGGGATGATCTTGTGCAATGTCGCAGATTTGTGTTGTTATTATCCTCAAAAGTAAGCTCCTTTGAACTTCTGTTTCTTTGTATTTCTCATTAAATAAGAATGCGTAGCCGTCTTAACATCCAAAAATTGAATTTCGTGACTATTTGCGCTCTTTTGAAACATCTTATATAATCATTGTCAAAATTGAGCTTTTTTATATGGAGGTTTTTATATTTCATTTCAATTAATGGCTCATATTTCCAATGTTAATTGAATACTATTATTATTGTTTCCTTTTTTCTTGAACTTTTAAAGCATTCCATTACAAAATATTCGTTCCTTCTTATTGGCAAACTCTGCCGAGATCAAATTTGCATGTTATAACGATATTCTTGTTAATTGTTTTGTCATAAATATCAGTTTTAACCTCGCGAAACAGGGCAGTTCATAGAGCTTAATCAATTCATCGCGTGTTTCTGAATCAGTGAAGTATTTTTGCGTCACAATTATTTCCATATTTCAGATCGTTGATCAATTTTCAGTTTTCACCGTGGTCCCCTGATAAATAGGTGGACTGGAGAAAATATAATTGAAGAGGATAAGGCGCATGTCGGACAAGAAGAAGCGACGGAGCAGCGCGCGTTTCAACAACAATAACGGTCTGACGCCGCCTGCCGGCAAGGGAGGTATGGTGCGCAACGGAACCGTCGAGAATGGAGGTGTCCAGATCGACCAAATCACTAAGGTTCGATATTATCATTCATTTTTATTCCGATTATTCCATTGTTCATTGTCATGCAACCCATTTTTATACGCCAGAAATATTATTCAACGTTTTTTTTTAATGAGGTGTACGAAAGTATATTCGGCGACAGGAAAACCATTCGAAGCAGACATGGGCAAGGTCGAAACCCTAGGGGGGATTTAGTACTAAAAATTCCTTAAAAACCCCATTCTATCCAGTACATGGCCAATTTTTTTTCGTCACTACGTGGCGAACACATTTTTTTACTCCTGGGGGAGGATATCCTCTCCCCATCCCCCCCCGTGCCCATGCCTGAGTCGGGGTACTAACATACTGTATTATTCGGTCTTATGATGGCTAGCGCGAAATTACAGTTTTTGGTGGGAGGACAAATTTTTTGGCAGAACGCCAACTCGGAACTTATTTGCACTCGATTAGCAAAGGTTTGGAATAGTTAGCAGGGCCCCCCTCCCCCCCCCCCCCGATTGATCGCCGTGTTTCTTTTTATAAATACTTTCATTTTTGTCCAAATATCATATCAATTTTTGCCGACTAAAATCTACTTATTATTCTGCCATCAATTTGCTTGGAACTTACAAAACCGCTGAAACATACCAGGAATTACTATTTGAACGAATTTAAAATAGAAGTGTTGATAATGACATTTCAATGAGTGGATTTTTTTCCTTCGTTTGTTCACAACTGTTTCCTGCCCACATAAGAGTTTAATTGAAGCAAAAATATTGCAGATTCTGAATTATATTTGCCTCATTTTGAATCCGCCCTACATAGCGCTTTTAGTGAATTGGATTCAATATTGAATGTAGAAATGTAACACCAATAGCAATACTATTGGGTTTTTTTACTATTGCTATTGCTATTGGGTTGTAACTATTGCTATTGGGTTGTAACTATTGGGTATTGGGTTCTATCCACTATTGGGTATTGTTACATGTCTAATTGAATGTTCATTTTTGTTTGCAGGTGCATTCACCGTTGGTGGACGTAGCCAAGGTGAAGTACGCGGCGCGTGAGCCTGGCAAGCTGAACGGCGCAGCCAACGGACTGGACGACGCCAAAACGCCCAACAAAACGCCTTCTCGTCGACTTCCACAAGACACACCGCTCGAAGTTCGACTTAAAGGCATCGCCACGAGGTTAGGGTGGCTGCGTTTTTTTTTATCTCACTTTATTATTAGATTTGCAAGAATATTGTAGCAACAGAATCGACTACAACTTCGAATAAAACTTAATATTTGATCAGATACTTATTTCATTCCTGTAACATCATTTTTAAAGAGTCTGAATATTTTCATCAGACTTCGACTTTCGTCTTTAAAATTGCAATGTTTTGGTATGATTTGTTTAATTTTACTAAATTCAAAGCTTAATAAAATTGATAGTGAACTCGAAAAGATGTTGCAGTCACAAATAATGATTATCATTTTAATTGACTTTTTTGTTTTCATGTATCGATCTGTCATTGAGCAGCGTTGATAAATATTATATTCCAAACAGTAATGTTTTCTGTGGAGCATCATTAGTTTTATTTGGTCTTTCTGTATTGTACTGTAGTAAAGTTTATCTTAGAAGAGGTGGAGATATGAAAGTATTTCAGAAGTGCCGTTCAATCCCAACAGAAAAAAGAACAGCAGCAAAAGGGCGCGACAAAGCAGGGAAGCGTAGAACTCGGCCTGTTGCCTTCCACCTCACATTTGGAACCGTCCGTTGGCAGCAAAGGCGACAGTATGGTCGTACTTCTCACTCAAGGCCTTCACAGTGGCGACAAGCAGAAGCTTGATGTAAGTCGTCAATTTTTCATATTGATGGGGTGTAAAGGTGAGGCTATACTTGGAATAACACGTGTTATGTACCAAAAATCTCCGCATGGGTCGCACACTGAGAGCTCTTTCTCGGCCAAAACTTCATCGTTTTAGCTGGGTTTGGACTTTTTGAATAGAAAATGATATTGACTACAACGTATTGAAAAATGACAAGAATTTTCAGCCAACTGCTTTATTAATTCTTGTCATTTTTCAATATGTTGTAGCCAATATCATTCTCTATTCAAAAAGTCCAAACTCAGCTAGAACGATTAAGTTTTGACCGAGAACGAGCTCTCAGTGTGGGACCCATGCGGAGATTCCTGGTGCATAACACGTGTTATTCCAAGTATAGCCTCACCATAACTCGTCAAAATTTATTAAGAGTGGAGTGAGATGACCTCTGGGTTTGCCCACTTGCTCTAGCTACTTTATGGTGTGTTCATGCTGCTAAGTCTGACAAGATTCTGACAAGATTATATCATAACGTATTCTAATGTCACCCGCTCGCCGCGGCGGGTGACAACGTTGAGCGGGCACATGTGTACGTTTATAGTGACCTAATGACCTAATGACCTAATGACCTCGACGGGCGAAATGTGTATGGCAAGCGGGTGACCTCAGCGGTCCCCGCAGATATGAACACGGTCCGAGGGGTCGGCGGTGATTGGTACCAAATATATTCGGCTAGGGGTGATTCTATCCAGTGCTTGTTCGAAAAACATTTTCCGCCACTACGTGGCGGAAATGTTTTTATCACCCCCTCCCACGGCCGTTTTGGGGTCTGGGGGGTGATATCACCCCCCGTGCTCATGTCTAGATCAGTGAAGATTAATGATATCATTTAATTGAGGTGATAATGACATCATTATCAGAAATTAAATGAATGATATCGTTAATTATCGTCCTATTTTCGCCGCTAAACGACCAAAAAAGATGGCAAAAATTGAAATTTAGTGCACTTTGAATAGAAATAGTCGTCTGCAGCTCCCTCTATTCTTACAATTCATTACCACCTCAATTAAATGATATCATTAATCTTTACTGGTCTGGATCCCCGCCGTCGATCAATCTAGCTTTGATCGAAAGCGGTGACGGCGCACCTCAGCTAGTGAGCGAGTGACACTATGAACGCTACATTACGCACCTTTCTAACCAACCCCTCTCCAGTGTTCAACAGCTTTAAACCGCACCGCAAGTTTTTTCGAAACCGCTGGTGGGTCGGACTTCAAACCACAAACAAAACCGCAAAAAAATGTTTTTAATGTTCTGTTTTCCAAATGCGACACAAGTGTCGCAAGTGTGCGCCGTAAACCAGAACGTAGCCACACGCAAGAGCAAAACACTCGACCACAAACAGGAATTGAACTTTTTCTCAACCGCAACTGAACCACAAAACGCTGGCCCGATCGAAACCGCACCGCAAACCGCGGTTTGCGGTGGGGTGCGGTTCAAAGATGTTCAACACTGCCCCTCCTCCCCTTCCAACACAGTCCAACATGTTTGTTGCACATCATGCCTGCTGCTGAATGTGACAAAATTATATCATAGCGTTTTCTTTTTCGATAAAGTATTGTCAAAACTAGTGGGATTAACAGACATTAAAATTAATTTTTACACTTGATAATAATGCTTATTTTCTGACCACGCTATGGATTATTTTTTATTTCTTGATCGTTGTTTGCTCCCGATCACCATCACATTAAATGATGATGTTTTGTTTCTCTTGAAAGTGATTGATTGAAACATTTTTTCAGACCGTGCTCAACTCGAGTGATTTGCGAGTGGTCGCGCAGACGCTCCGCGATCTTCCTGTTGCCCTTGTGATTCCGTTGCTGAAGGAACTGGAGACCCGTCTTCGAACAAGAATGGTCATGGAGTGAGTCTTTCTTCACATTGCATTGACAAAGTATTTTTTCATTAACATAGCGCAATCTTCATCTATTAATTGATTAGAATTGTATTCTGTGATGAAAGTTCAATGAAACATTTCGATGTCGTCATACATCTTACCGCGCCTGAAATCTAATTCTTGTTCTCTGTTATAATTGCTGAATATGTATTTTTGATGAATTTTTCAGTATTCGACCGTGGATTCGTTGGGTGCAATGCGCGCTCTCCATGCACATGTCCTACTTGACCTCGGTGAGTCCTGTGTCGTGTTTTCTATCGCAAAAAGTAGCCGTTACTTGCATATACATTATTAGTATTTATCAGTGATGTTCACGGGTCGGGCCGGCCCGGAATTTTCGCCGAAAAAAAGCCCGGCCCGGTCAATTTTTTCGGGCCCAAGCCCGGTACTTTTCCTCCAGGCCGGCCCGGATCCGGCCCAGCCTGACCGAAAGAGTAGAAAAAGCTGACGAAAAGTAGATATAGACCGGCAATTTGACTGATTTCTTGACATTTTGCATACTCTACCCAGTCAAATAAGCTGTTCTACATATCGATTATTTTTGAAGTGTTACGTTCGATAATTTCTCTGAAAATCGGCCCGGCCCGGTCAATTTTTTCAGGCCCGGGCCCGGTACTTTCCTTTCGGGCCGGCCCTGAACATCACTGATTTTTTTCTAAAAGCGGCCCGCGGACCAGCTTGGGCCGCACAGAAACTCAAAAATCGGTCCACGGCCCGCACTTTTTCTGTGGGCCGGCCGGTTTGTGGACAACATTGATGAATACATCCCAATGAGAAAAAAGGAGCGGCCCAGTGAACAATGTCACACAAACCCAAATGCTGACTCATGCTTGTGTCATTTTCGCTCAGAATGCGTCCGTTGTTAGCAAACAAACAACCAATCCATGAAAAACAGTTTACATTTGCGAAATGAACTATGTACCACTCCAAAGTCAAGAAAGAAAACTTCAAAATCTTGTCCGCATAGTTTCCACGTCAACAACACACCCGCAATGTTCCGACATCATAAGGCAAGTAATGAGAAATATCCTTGGTTCGACTGGAATGAGAAAAAAAATTCACGAGCATTCATGATCACGATGCTTCATAGCTTGAGCTCGGTCTAGTTGGCCAGCTCGCGCGACACGTTGAACTCTTTGCCGGCGTCGGCCCCCTTGCCGATCAGGAACACCTCGACGACCACTTCCGATTCGTCCTCGGTGTTATCTGCAAATTAATTCACAATCATCATGTCAACCATAATGAAATTTCGGCCGAGCTCAACAAGCTATTAATCAGTGATGTTCACAGGCCGGCCTGTGAGCATCACTGCTTTTAATGAACCTCATTCGCGAATATACCGTATTTATTCTAATCAAGCCCCGTCTCTAATATAACCCCCTACTTTTTTGCTTACTGTCGTACAAGAGAATTTTGTGTTCAAAACATGCATTTAACATAAAGAAGTGCTTAGCATCAGTCGCTTTCGCTTTTTCTCAAAAATATTGAAAATTTATCGAATCGAGAGTGGGAATTTTGGACTTTTAAGGGGATCGAAAAATAGAAGCCCCGGGGCTTATATTAGAATAAATACGGAATATTAGGTAGTTTGGATATTATTGATGTACAGTACAAATCGAATATTACCGTCCGGTAAATAGCCCACGAATCAAAGATGTAACAATTTTTTTCAAGTTTTTGAAAAAAATTTCAACAGTTCCTATAGGCAACATAAAACGTGAGTTACAGAGCTACTGTTATTGATCGTTATTTTTTAATTTTCAGTCCGTCGAAGCAGTCAGCATAATTCTTAGCAAGATAAACAAAGGTAGTTCTTGGGCAAACGAAACATTTTTTGAAAGTTGGAGCAAAATAGAATAAACTAATTAGGCTCTTAGTTTTTGTTATGCATTCTTGGTGAGACCGGCGTAACTGTGAGCATGACGTCATCAGTCCCGTAGTCAAGCCGGTCTCACCAAGAATGCATAACAAAAACGAAGTAGGTAATTTTCAAACCCTTCAAATGGCACATATTTCTTTAATTATTAAGTGTCTGGCAGTCGAAATGAAATAGTATAGCAAAAAAATGAGTCGATTATTGGATAAAAAAACATCTAATGAATGGTTGAAGTAAAAACAGAACGAACCGATTTTCAGAACCACCTTGGCTCCCTCGATCATTTCCTTGTAGCGGGGGGCGTCGATGCGATCGGCATTCACGTCCCTGAAAAATAGTGTTCTGTAATTTCTGTGATGTGAATAAATTAGTCAACGAGCCAAACGTAACAACTATAAAATTTCCAAGACTAAATTACTTCAATAGTGAAACATTTCAACGACTTTGTTAGTTTTATTTTTGTAGTCATGTTAATTGAACGATTGAACGAACGACCATATGTAAGTAAAAAGACTTAAGAGACGGTTTTTATAAGCACCGAACTTTTCCTTTAGTACCTTGGCACAATTTGCAAAAGGTTTTCCGATTTCGCTGAAAATTTACACATTGATGTATTGTGGGCTGAAACT
>JAQGCX010000830.1:0-13705 GCA_034700205.1 Plectus parietinus | reverse complement strand
ATTTCAACTGAATTGGATGCTTCGCAAAAAAGTTATAAAGAAAAGAAAACCGTTCATGACTTTTGCGCCACCCTGTAGTCTGGTTGTGATCGCGTAAGCTACTAAAGTGAACAAATGAGAACTGTAATAGCGACAAATGTCACATATGTTTGTTCAGCAGATGCAATTGGTGACTGAATCTGTATCGCCTGACGCACGAACGTGGGCACAGCGAATACCAGCCCAGGATGCTCACCGAATTCCTTTTCCTTTGTGGCTATTCAGAAATCAGGACACTACCTTACATATTGCAAACATGATCTACCAAACACCAATGTTCTCTTGAATGCACATTGAAAATGGAAACCAAGAATAACCTTTCAAATAAAATAAAGCCCAAAATCAAGATTATTGTTTGACGAAAATTTCAACCAAATCCGATTGGAGTTTGTTATTGCCGAATCGTTCATCACATCAAGGCAACCAAATTTATCCCTTTATTTTTTATTAAACAGAATAATTACAACTATTAGAAATAGTGGCAGCTAAATTACGCTAATCGTTGAAGAAATTGGGATAATATTCCTTGTCAAATTTTTGTTTTGCTTCGGTCAAAGAAGTTTCTGAACAAGATGTTGGCGATGATGGTCAGCAATTATATGACAACAGCATATAAGTTGTACACGTCCCTGTGGGCGAAGCGTCTAGCGCTGCTGTCGTCTGAAATTGACCTAATAAGTCCGGAACAGAAAGGTTTCTCAGCGCAGGAAGAGTACGTGGAGCACGTATTCCAGACATGGGCACGTTTTTTCCGTTGGGGGGGGGGTAGCGACCCCCGGCTGGGGGGGGGGGGTATATACCCCCCAAGATCAGATCCTCATAATATCTAGTGTAAAGTTTCGCAAAAAAAAAAAAAGTTCAAAAAATGTTCCGCTGCCGTTAAAAAAACACCAGATTTTGGCAAAGATGTCCAAAAAATTTTGCCTGCGGCGCTAAATATTGAAAAAATTTGCCTCCGGCGGTGCTTTACGGAGCCCCCATTAAATTTGTGGCCCAGGGCCCCCCCGTACTCTAAATCCGGGCCTGCAGGCAACCTTTTTCATTTCAATCAAAAAATGTCGATTTCGGAGAAATCGGTGATTACCTTATATGAAATTGGGGTTTTAACTCGATCTGCTGGGGCATCCAGTCTCCCATGAATTTTGCACAAATTTCATTCGTCCACGCAGCAACGCTTTTGACCAGTGTTGCAACTAATGATTAACTTATTAAACCAATGAAGTAGGAACCTGATTATCTTTTGTTATTTACCTAGGTGACGAACTCGTTGCCATGATGATGAGCTCGTTTCCATGGAAACCAGTTAATCACCTAGGTAACAAGCAAACGATAATCGGGTTCTTATTTCATTGGCTTAACTAATTAACTAGTTGTTAATTAGTTTTACACGAAAATCTAATGATGAAAAGCGAATGAAAATTTGCTCACTTCAAAGCGGTATTTTGTTTTAGTTTCTTACGGATGTGCTCGGTCAAGACAAACGGTTCTGGTCGAAGATGTGTCCGGATGAAGCTTACTGGACTACCGTTCTCTTCAACGATCCGATAATCAATCTTCCTCAAAGATCGATCGGAGAGTTGTGCATGAAACAGATAAAAATACTGACAAAATACTATATTCAAAAGAGATCGGTTGCTCGATATCAAACTTGGGAGCCGTATTTCAAAAACAAAGGTTCGTTTTGCTAGCTAGTTTATGAAGATTGTGCAAAAATCATTACCTTTCTGTTGCTTCATAAAACTGTTCTTTTCACTTTCAAATTCTTGCAAAATATTGAATATTCAAAACGAATTGTCTCAAAAAGCCTCGAACTAGATATTGTGCAACTAGTGGACAAACAATTTCCGACAGAGATTGGCAGGGTCGGATGGGTAGCAGTGTTTTTGACATCAAAATTATAACTAACACTGACAGTTGAACCAACCGAAATTTATATATGACACTGAAACCTAATCCAAAAAATTTTTGTTCTTCAAAACAAAATCTGACACTGACACTGACGTCAGTGTCATGAATAATAAAATCTGGCATGTCAGATATAGCAGAAGTCAAAATTAACACTGATGAGTAGGAGAGGGGGGAGGAGAGAAGGTATAGTACCAAAAATTTTCAGTCCACGGGGCGGGGAGTGAAAAAGTTTCCAACTCCCATTCTATCCAGCTAGTGTAAAACGGACAAGGGTATCAGCCAGGCAAGGGGATCTTGACCCCTGGGGGATATCCCTCCCCATGCCCATGTCTGAGTGTACTTGAATATCGAAGCCTTTCAGTTGCTGTGCCAAACTGTTTCGGCAAGTATCAGCACAAGTCCTGCGTGTTTGGAGTTGGAGATCTGTACACGCTCATCACACGAAAACATTTCATTGCTCACAAACTGTATCTCGACTTTCAACCAGCCACTTTCTACTGCCTGAACGAATGGTTGACAAACAGAACTTACGATCAACCGAATTTTGACACGTCGTTCTATGAAAATATGATAGATGTGAAATTCATGCGAGCAGATGATGCTGAAAAGGCGAAGATCGACTGTTTCTTGTGATGAGAATAGTGCTTGGTTACTTTTTTGGACCATGTTGTTTGCTCCGACTGTTCTGTTTGAGTTTCCGCTGACTCATTTTGTTTTATGACGAACCACGATTCGCGATTAACAAAAATGAGCCACACGGTTACAAAGTTTATCGCTGTTCGCCGATTCGAAAACTGCTGACCAAAGCTAGGTTTGCCAAATCCTGAAAGCTCCAAAGTAGATTTTTTCTACAGTATGAAAAAATGCGGGAAATCAAGCATTAAAATTTTTCGCGCCGTCACGCAAATGGACTGTGACGCAAAGCGTCGCTCACGTGTGCGTGAAGCACACGAGCAAATCGGCTGGGGATCCAGGGGCGCGCTCAAGTGCCCTTGGTCTCAAGTAGGAGAAGTACGAGGCTTGGGCTCGAAAGTGGGAGATTTTTCCTCCTACCGAGTAGGAGATTCTCAGTAGGAGTTTTACGCTCCAAAGTAGGAGTATTCTACTGCCAGTAGGAGGGTGGCAACCCTAACCAAAGCAACAATATAAAATATAAATTGAACTGTCGTACAGTAGCAGGTGATAGCAACGACTTTTGTCTAGGGACATTATTTTAATCAAAGAAGTCGTTCTTGTCCAATAACATTTTTCATCACAATTTTCAAAAAAATTTGACCTCGGGATTACATATTCACAAAACCCTATGCTCTCGTCTTCGTGTTCATCGGCCGCTAATAAAACATACGTTTTCGACGCATTCCCTGAGATCGATAATGTAGATGTGTGAAATTTCATCACAACTAGAAAGCTGACATTCTCCATGGAAATAAATGAATCCATTTGCTGCATGCAGCGTCGATCTTTTAAAAAAATGCTTTTTGATTCCATGCACAAAATCGAGGGAAAATTTCGACAACGCTTTTCTTTCAAATTAAGAACGAACATGAATTCATTGCAAGTAGAACTCGAATAATTAGCGTCTTGACTGCATAAGAAAACGTCCTCGCTAATAACGATCGGCCTACTGTGCTCCAACGTTGAAAGAAGACTTTTCCAGTCATCATCGTCCGTTTTTATCTTCAGTTCGACAGTATTTTCACTCTGTGTTAATGGAACTTTGATTAGCTTTCTAAATCGATCCTTCCACATAGAAGTTGCAAACTAATATAGGGCTTCTGAGTGTAGGAACGGCAGGCAGTAGACAGCTTTTGACAATGACACGGACTTAAAATTGCAGGTTAATTTGCCATCGCTGTTCAATTCGATAAGTTTTAGAGAGAAGCTTTTTTCACAATCGACCAATAAATAGACAAATAAATCTGTCCGTCTTTGTCTTGTTGAAATCTGACTGAAAACTTGAACAAGTTGCTTTTTTTCGAAAATTTTTTCGCCCACTCGTGGAAAACAGTGTCAATGACCGAAATGGCGGTGGATTTCACTGAGTAAACAACAATTGACAAGAACTCAATTGACTTAATAACGATTGCTCTCAGAGCAAGTATGAATAAGTTAGAGACTTGAGTAATTGCAAAAAACCAATCCACAGTGCTTCGTCAACATAATCAGCAACTTCCTGCGCCCTTACTTGTAGCAGGTTTTCAGTTTTGATAGCCTTGCTTTGACCAGTTTCCAAATTAATCTCGACGAAAGTCTCATTTTCATCGTCGAAAATGAATGCCACAGAGCTATTGGGATGAACGCAAAAATTTCCTCGGCTATTTTCATTTTCAAACGCATTTTTTATTCCCGGAAGGCATTTTACTTCAATAGTTTTGTAATCTTCCATAATCAGTTGATATAAAATGATTTTCTTGCACTAAATATTATAAATTTTCAATAGAGCGGTACTGTACGCTTCTAGTAGCAGTTCAACTTACAAAGTGGTGTTATAGTCGATCATGCAGCTGCACGCCACCACCAGACGATATTCTTATCTGTTACGGAAGATTAATATTGCGTGTTATACGGTACTGAAACGCTGAAGTTAATGTGAAAAAGGTATAACTTACGTAATTTATGAACAATATGGAGCGCATTAATTTTTTTGTGATGCGTAAACAGTGCTGGATCAAGAAACGATGGGCCTATACGCACTTTTTTGGTGGGCCGTTGAAAGGTCAAAATCATGCGTTATCCCTTATCATGCGTCAAATTTTTTTCTGAGGGTCGTCGTGGGCCGAAAAAACATACGGGTTCCCCTCATCATCAAAAATGGCCGGTCCACACAAAAACTCAAAAATCGGTCCAAAAAGCGGAGAGTGCATCAAATGACATTATTTATGGCTCGTTGGACAAGCCAAATTTGTATGACGTATTTTTTGAAAAATTTGCACAAAGTTTCACTAAGATACGGTTGATCAAAGCCAGTGGGTAATTTTGACACGTGTCCTTGAAGTAAACTTTTGAATTCCCGTCAACCGTTGCATGAATTCTTATCATTTTTCAATATGTAGTAGCCGATATCATTCTCTATTCAAAAAGTCTAGGATCAGCTCAAACGGTTAAGTTTTGGCCGAGAACGAGCTCTACTCGTTCGAAGCTACAGACATGTCGTTTACAGAAGGCGAGATAAATGAAATAAGATATGGTGTTGTTGCTTAATGATTTGCAATTAATAGACGCTGGTCCTATTTCAAAAGCAAAAACAAGTATTTCTATCGCTTATGCGTTCATTTTCATGGCACATCAAAAGATTGTAGTGCTTTCACACCGGTGATTGATTGGTGTCGGAGTTTTGCATTGAACATTTTATCCACGGTCAAGGAATCCGGGTCGAAATACAAGTCGACCATATGAAGTTGCCGCATGACAGATTTCCTTCCAGTTCTTGTTTCTGCATTGACGCCCCACATCATTTCTTTTTTAACCTCACAAGAAAAACTTCGTTTGACACGTAATTGACTTTTACAAAAACAGCGATTTTCTGACCCGTGCGTTCGTATTCCTCACCATTAAGTAAACAACGGGTTTCTATTTCATGGAGCATGACTCTTTACACTTACATACGATCGGCGATTTCATGGGAAATGAATATTACGGTCAAGAAATTCGGGTCGCTCAAGCAAGTTTTGGCGTTCGTTGCGGCGGTTAGTCTCATGCGGTGTGAGGCGTTTCTGTCAGTTTTATTTGTGACATGTTGCGGGTCATTGCATATTGACGTGAAATCGCTCGTACTCTCCATTAAATTTCGGTTACAACGTAATTAACTGCATTGTCTCTTCTATCGAGAGGTCTTGTTCATAGGCAGTCTCAAATTGGAAAGTGTGCACAATAAAGAAGCGCACACTTTTCCACTTACCGTTTTTAAGAAATAGTAACCTAGGGTCACTATTATTTCAACCCTCCCAGGGGCCCCCCTTACTCGCGGATGACCCGGTGGCCCTGGACCTTAAGGTCCAAAAGGTCCACCTATAAGCGGTGCCTGCCTTGGGTCACTATTTCTGCGTGCATTATTATTTCCGCGTGGGTCACTATTTCTTAAAATACGGTATTTAGAATGTTGTGAACAACATACTCCATTTAATTGACTTTTTGCTTCCGTAGGAGAGGCAAACTTGACGGCGAGAGGATTAAGGTCAGGAGATGAGAATTTTTTATCTAGGACAGGATAAATTAGCACTCGTTGAAAATAGGTAACGGTTATCTTTTTGCGAAGGCCGTTACTATGAGGAGGACACATTTTTCGGACAGTAACCAATCTAGAAAAAGTAGGCGCCCGCGCCCTACCTTCTAGCGCGCCCCACCGCCTCCTTTCATGCGGTTTCCTATTTCGGCCACATCTTCCCTCTTTCTTCACATCGTAATTGACTGAATTGCGCGCATATTCAATAGACCGTTTCTTCTTTTTCTGCGCTGGCGACGCGATTTTGGCACGTCCATTGACGCTAATCCGTTTATTATATCTCAGATAGGTCGCGCGTTCAGTTCGCGCAAAGTGTCTCCCTCCCGCGCCTGCCTTAGAAAGTACCCAAGGTCCATCAGATGCGTGTGTGTATAAGAAGTTGTAGTGAAGTGCTGTCGGGTTTAGGATCCTCCTATCGATCGTAACTGGGCGCGGAGGTTGGCGGCGCGCGAAAAAACCGTACAACACTCACGTGTATTCACCGCATCCAAGGTCCTCGTGGCGACGCGAACATCACCCCGACTCCAGCGACTGACTTCACGATATGAGATAAGAGGTTTACTGCGTGGCGGTCGCTCGATTGTTTATCCGACATTACTCATTCGCTGCCCCTTTGCACGACTACTGGAACCCGAACAGGACACATTTTTGAGAATATTTATGATGCTGTTCTCCATTTTCGAACAAAGAATCTTATTTTCTGCGTTGTTTTGATCGTTGGCAGTTAGTTGTTGGCAAAGTTGTTGGCAAAGTTGCCGCGAAATCATCAGATAGTTGTATTTTTGCAGCTTCCAGCTCCAAACTGTTGAAAATGATATAAATTAGCATTTTTTTGATGATTCCAAGAAGACACCATTGATTTTGACTGTGATTTGCACAAATTTCCATTGTTATTTTCATCGAACAGTTCTTGCAGCAATTTTCCCATTCGATTCACTGCCTAGTACTAATTTCCTTAAACTCGCAATGAAATTATCGCCAGTTCAACTAATTACGAGAACAGAAAGTCGACTGCGCGGACGATTATGTGCGGGGCTGAAAATCTTCACTAATTTCCGCCTAATCCCGATAATTGTTTGCTCGGTCTGTATCCTGTTCATAATTCAACGACAACGACTGGAATCCAAGGCCAACTCATTTTCGCTTGGAGCAAAAACATGGTGGACGCAGAATTTGTCAAATCGACTTTTGCCGGGCTGTAAATCACTCGTCAGTGGTGATCAAACAGCGGTCTCCAGATGGACCAGTTATTCAGGATATCCAGACGAGGAATTGCTTCGAATGACTAGCGGTGATTGCTCGCTGTTGAAGCAAAGAATTCACTTTCCTGATAAGCCGCTCACAAGGGAAGAGGAAGAATTCCCGCTTGCCTATGGAATTGTCGTGTACAAAAATGCAGAGCAGGTAAGATGACACTATTTTTAAGACATGGGTATATATGTGGTAGGACAAAGTGCGACCCAGGACAAGCTTCGACCGGCCATTTTTCAAAACGTTCTCTTGGAATATTTGCGGCTTACCAATTCGTAAGTGACACTTTTCCTGAATCAAATTTTTATGCTGATCACGAACCGTGTTTCAAGAATAGGAAAAAACGTTTGCTGAGCAAAGAAATTGCATTTTTTCGGAAAAACTTTTGAAATAGGAGTTTTATCAAGTTAAATGATATTTTTTCAAATTCTTGAAACAAGATTTGTGATCAGCATAAAAATCTGATTGAGGAACAGTTTCACTGAGGAATTGACAAGACGCTAATATTCCAAGAGAATGCTTTGAAAAATGACAGGTCGCAGCTTGCCCTACCACATATACAGGGTGGGCCGACGAAAAGTGCAAATATTTGAATCACTGTTGCTTCACTAACTTTCATCAGATCAAATTGAATTTAATACACATGTGCCCAAGGCACTAACTTAAAAGTGACAACAATTTAACATTTATTGGTTGCATTAAACTAGTGTTATGCAAGTTTTTGTCTAATGCGTCATTTCTGCTCTATCTTTTTAGTACTTGGCACAACTGATAATAGTTTTTTGCATTTAACTAGTTGTAGGCAACCAATCAACGTGAAAATTTGACCGTTTTTAAGTTTATGTTTTGGACATATGTGTACAAAATTTCAGCTAGTGAAGAACTAGTGAAACTGCAACGATTCAAACAAAAATTTGGTCCACCCTGTATTGATTTCGGCAAACGGGTGATCGAAGTCTAGCAATACCTAGGTGTATTCTGCTCACCCCCCCCCCAAAAAAAAAGTTTGTGGGAGGATAAAAATATTTATTTGGTTACTACATTGTTTAGAATGAGTTTAATCCGGTTCGTGGGGAAACAACCGAACTTTTTGGTCATATCCTCGCAGCCTCCGTATCCCGCTCTCGTCTCTATCTTATCTTTTATCTCATGTCTAGCAAAAACGGTCTGATACTTTTTGGCCGTTAGAAATAACATGGCACAGTTTTAGACGCGACACGTGTGTCCTTGTCAGAATGTCTTTGCCCTCAGTATATACAAAGTATATTTCCGGTTAGAAATACGTAACAGACAGTTGAACAATTCCGGTAAAACGCGTTAAAAATGTATGTGTGACTGAAAAACAACCATTTGGTGTACGATGTGTAAATTGACTGACAGGAGTAATAATTGACAGTCCGTAGGAGGACCCACTCTTCGCGTAAATTTACATTTACGACGTCGGTAAATAACAGATGCATATGTGCAGGCACTCTCGTCTGGACTGTACAGATTTCCCTTTCATCTCCCCTTTCCCAGACTAGATTCCGGTTCGCATGCATTCCGCACCCGTGCGCATAAATGCACTGAAGCGAAGTTACTACGTTTCTAAGAACCGAGGGGTCAAGTGACGGGTGGGGTTATGGAAAAGACGTGTGTTTGACTGATGAGTGACATTTCTGCCTATTTCGTTGGCATATACAGTGCAAATTTTGCAATGAATGAATGCGCGGGTATGCGCACTTTCGAATCCGTAGTAAATACCCATCATCCAAAGGGGTCGTCGGGGTTAGGAAAGTACATGGCCGAAATTGAAAGTTCGAAATTGAAATTGAAACTGGTAATTTTACCGTATGCAAAAGGACGACTTAAAACAGTTTTCCGCTTTCGGCGGCAACATTGGGTATACTAAAGCGACAGTCACATAGCGACTTCGAAATTTCGCGACAACGAAACTTCGTGACTTCTGCGGTCGCGCCCGCTACAAACTTTTTAAAACCATTTTAAATCTACGAATCTTCGAAATTTTCACAGACTTTGAAACTTGGAATCATTTTGAGCTTTCGAAGTTTCGTTGTCGCGTAGGTGACTAAGTTTTAAAGTTGCATTGTGTCTTAAGAAACTCACCCAGGAAGAACAAGAAAAAAGTTCATGAATCTCCCATTTGTCCCAAATAATGCCCTCATTTTCCTCCAACATATAACTCTGGTATAACCCATGAATAGTACCGTCACTGCTGATGTACTGATTTACATTTATGCTCAAGAAACTGATTTTCCGACATAGAAAGAAATCGGTTTGCTGACATTTCCAAACTACTTCGAACAAATCAAAGTCAAAACGAACCATTTTATGTGAATGTTAACAATTAAATAAACCTGAGAAATGTTTGCTTTCAGGGGCCTATTTCACAAAAGAGTTGTAGAGTTGTAAGTTGTAAGTTGTAGAGCGCGCGCATGGGCCATTGCCATGGGAACAGCCTTCCGACGCTCACCGACGACCAGTTGCCATGGCAACGGCCAAATGCGCGCGCTCTACAACTTACAACTTACAACTTACAACTCTACAACTCTTTTGTGAAATAGGACCCAGAATAGCACCATAAATTTGTAACGTTTCAGGTGATTCGCATGCTGAGTGCTTTCTACTGGCCGCAAAATCTCTACTGTATCACATACGATCTGAAATCGACAGTGTCTTTCGAAAGAATCATCAAAAATTTGGCTGAAAACTGTTTCGACAATATTATCATTCCGGAAAAACAGTACTTGATGGAATGGTGCAGCAAGGGACAATTGCTTGCGACTAGGTCTTGTGTGGAACTTTTGAATTCCCGTACTGACCATAAATGGAAGTACTATCAGTATCTGAGTGGTTCAGATTTGCCCTTGAGAACTAATTACGAGATGGTGCAGATCATGAAGTTGCTGAACGGATCGAGTGATTCCGTTTTGCGCGCTGTGCCAAGACACGACTACCGCATAAATGTGACAGATATTCCTGGCAACTTGGTTCCGTTGAAAGGAAGCATGAGTATAACATTCAGTCGAGAAACCGCGGATGCTGTACTGAATGATAGAATAGCGACAGAATATTTTCAGGTAACGCATTGTTTTCCTTCTCCTAAAAGTGGAAAAAAATTGAATTTATCCATCTCTCGCATTTTCGCAGATTTTTCTTGCTTGGGAGGGTAGACACATGGCGCGTGGAGTTTGGGTATGGTAATTACAGTATCCTTCCTCCACCTACACACTTCCGGTCAAAGTTCGTCCCCGTTTCGTTGAACTACAACCCCATGCCAACTTTTACCCTCCATATAACTTGCAATTTTTGTTGTGAAATTTGTCAATAGATAAAGAATTCTTTGGCATTCAGCAATGTCTTCAATGACGAGTACGAACTACGACGAAAGTTATCTCTTGAAACGTAGCAAGAAGATAGCTCCTGTTCCTCTTGTGTTTTCGTTTTATTAATTTCAAATCAGAATTTTTAGTACCTTCTGGAAACGAACGAGTCCATGTACAGTGTGGACATGTGTCCGGATGAGGCCTACTGGACCACAGTTCTCTACAACGACCCAATCATAAAACTGCCACAGCGATCCATAGGGGAATTGTGCATCGAACAGTTGAAAAAGAGTGGCGGAAATATAAAAAAGCGAAAGGCTGATATTTCGCGCTATCAGACATGGCTGGAGGACTTGGCCATGTGGAATATCAACGGAATGATGTGGAAAGGTTCGTAAATCGTATTGTGTGATCACTGAATCAGGATTCTAAGAGATTCTAAGGGATTCTAAGTTACAGTCGAACCCGGATAAGTGCACAAAATGCGTCTCAATTTTTAGACCACACGCCACCGCACAAAGAGGCTACACAGTTCTGTGTAGTGAGTTTTTATGTTGGCGTGTGCTCAAACAATTGATATGCATTTTGTGCACTTATCCGGGTTCGACTGTAGTATTTTGCTAAGCCTAAAAATTAAAACGCATCGTACGCATGCGCGGTACATGTGCCACTAACTCGTCGCCAATGTGTTTGTCAACAAATACATGGCGTTTGCCGTTTTGCCTACAGCGTTGGATTTTTACCCACCAATATCCTTTGTTTGCATTTGGAAAGTGCCCGAAAAGTACTTGCTGATTGAAAATGTAAAATAGCATTAATTTGTGCAACAACTATAAATCACTTCCTTTTTCAGTCGCCACAAACTGTCACGGGAAATACTTCCGATACTCCTGCGTTTTTGGGATCGGTGATCTCCCTATCCTGGTCAAAAAGCCTCATTTGATTGCACACAAGCTGTACCTCGACTTCCAGCCTGCCACATTCTTCTGTTTGAGCGAGTGGCTGAAGAATCGAACTTACAATCAGCCTAAATTTGACCTTACATACTACAAACGACTAGTTGATGTTCGATACGCGACAGCTTCTGAACAGGAAAGAGAAAAAATTGAATGCTTTTAGTGAAAGTTGTATTCAATACAGCGCGTTTTGTGCAATTTATTTTCTGTTTTTGCAGAATTTTCGTCTATTATAAATATACTGACGTGACGCAAAGTCGTTCCGTAAATTATAAAATATATTATTCTATATATTATCTTTGCCAGACATGGGCAAGGTCGGACCCCACGGGGGGGGGGGGGGGGATTTAGTATCAAAAATTCCAACGGCCTCCAAAATCCCATTTTGTCCAGTGCTTGTCCAAATTTTTTTTCGCCACGTAGTGGCAAGGGGATCTAGATCCTTGAGGGTGGATATCCACCCCCCCCATTCCCCCCGTGCCCATGTCTGACCTTTGCGCAGGCTAAGAATCGTTTTGTTCGCAAATTTCTCCGCCTCAGCATGCACTGTCCTATCAATCAGTCAGTACGTTGACTTGGATGCAATTGCAATGTGGAAAGGTGCGCTCTCACTGTGCTGTCCTAATGCACAGACAATTGTGTTTACAAATGAATAAATTGCGCGAAATGCAGCTATACTCACATAGAATTCAGCCGACTGCATAATGAAGCTAGAGCATGCAAACATTTTGCAGAAACAAAGGGCACTCGCAAATCTCTGTGTTCGTCAAATTAAGGCAGCCACGTTCGCAGATTGGAAAAAATTTAGTCAACCAGGAAGACCCTGACTCGTTTGGAAATAAATGTTGTCCGCTTTTCTGTACTGATATACTTTTCCTTCAAGTCGCAAACAAAGAACTCTTCATATTATGAGGAGGATGTGGCTAAAAATTCAGAGCACCTCATGTATGATTTTAATTATTACCAACTCTCTAATGTTCATTGTGCTTGTGTCAAATATTTACGAAAGAGCGACGTCCGTTGAATCCCAAATTGCTTCAGTTGCTAAGCAGAAAATCCCGAAAGTAACAAGGAGAAGTGCAAAAATTCGATCTGTTTTCGCTGATTCAAGCAGGATTTCTTCAAAAAATGACATTTTTGTCACTGAAAATGTGATACAATGTGAAGAACAATGGAAACCAAACGAAAAGGTAACCAACTGGTCATTGTTGTATTGGGACACTGTTCAAGATGGATCAGCGTATGGATGCAAAGCGGCAGAATTGCTCAACTGGGCATTGTCTCTGCGAGAACACGAACTACAAATTTATTCAGAACATGGCGAAGATGGTGTGCTGGACATGATTTTCGAGAAGTTTGGCACCAAAGACAAGTTTTTCGTCGAATTCTATGTGGGAGATGGCAGTCGATGCAACACTCGCGCGCTCAGGTGAGTAAATCTTTAATCACAAATTCGCAAATAATAGAGTGGCCGTGTATGGCTAGTATGCATACCTGTAACCGGGGGGGGGGGACCTAGCTACATACGGGCCCCCCTGACCGGGCTCCGTATGAAGAAAGCTACATCCACCCTCCCCCCATTTTTGAATTTCGCGCCAAAATCCCGACACGATGTACCGTACTCCGGCGACCCCCCCCCTCCCCGGCCGCCAGTATGTAGCTGACCTCGGACCAGCGTTACAGGTATGCTAGTATGGGACCCAGACATGGGCACGGGGGGGGATGGAGGGATATCCCCCCAGGGGTCGAGATCCCCTTGCCTGAAAAGGGCGGGGGGAATGAAACGTTTTCGCCACGTACGGCGAAAAAATTTTTTGGAAAAGCACTGAACAGAATGGGGTTTTGGAGGGAGGATATTCCCCCTGGGCCAAAAATTTTTGTTAATTAATCCCCTTAGGGGTCAAATCTTGCCCGCCTCTGATGGGACCATGCCTGTAACCGGGGGGGGGACCTAGCTACACATTGGCCCCCCTGGCTGTACCCGTTATGTAGCTAGTTACATG
>JAQGCX010000829.1:0-13705 GCA_034700205.1 Plectus parietinus | reverse complement strand
CGTGGGCCGGGCCTGGGCCGGCACGTGGGCTGATTTTTGAAAATTTTGTGGGTCATGGGCCGGCCCGCGGGCCGGTTCATGAACATCACTGGTATTGATCATATATTTTCATCACTTTTTAAAAGAAATTTGAGTCCTTAGAATGAGTGCCGTACGCCCGAGATCGAACTCATAACGCATAAGTTCTCTAATTCGACGCTTTCGACACTTGTGAACATTTTGTGTTACGAATCTGCTTTGTTGATTTGAAAAATGCATTATTTTAGGCGAAAAAGACGGAGCAAGCGATCAGCGAAACGTCAGATCAGCGAATTTGATGAGAAACGACCAGCGGATTTCTCAGAAATGACGAGAATCAACGTCCTCGGATTCAGCAGTCGGATGCTCCAGACAGAAGGCCGTATGTCGTACCTGTTCAATTGGACATAAGGTATTTTTCAGTGCTGTTCACGGGCCGACCCGGACCGGCCTGGAAATTTCGTCAAAAAGAAGCCCGGCCAAAAATTTTTTTGGGCCCGCCCCGGGCCCGGTAATATTTTTTGCCCGCAAGCCAGTTATGTTGTGCAAAACATCAGTAAAATATAAAGTAGTTTTTTGAGTGCAAAATCGAGTTATCGTTATGGTCAATTTATTGTCTGACAGTTTGAATGAAATACTTGGTCCGGAAATTTTCTCAAGAAAAAGCCCGGCCCGGGCCCGGTTATTTCTCTTCGGGCCGGACCGGGTCTGGTCGACACGCGGGTCGGCCCGCAACAGCACTGGAATAAACAGTAAGCGAGTGCACAACGCAGTTATCAGTATATTACTTCATTGTTCTCGAATTGGCTTCATGTCATGGCCAAATATCACGTCATTTTCTTTTGTTTGACTAACATTGTTATGAATGAGCTACTTTGTAGATCTGGGTCAATAATTGACGTGAGGAACATTAATTAATCAACATCCACCGATCCAAATAGACAGTCGAACTCTTCCGTTATGACACGAGGTCAAAGTAAATGGCGACATAGCCAAGCCGCGGACCGCGATATAGTCGTAGGTGGGCGAAATAAGTACCGTTAACTCTCCTGTGCTTAAAAAAGAAACGTCTGTCACTGCTAGACAATGTCACCGACTGTCAAAAAGCAGAAAAGTAAGATCTGAGATTGTCCTCCACGCCAAATACGATAACTATCTTCACACGATAACGTCGGAAATGTCCAATGCAAAAAACCGGACGGCGACTGATGATGCTAGAAGAATGCATTGCTGATGAGCAATGAAGAGCCGGTCGACGACGATTTCCCAAGCTGGCCGCGCCTGACGCTGCTCGGTGACAAGTACCGTCCGTACGACCTGAACATGCCACTGAGCATCTGGGCCCGCTAGACGTGCACGGCGACGAAGTGCCGTTGACGGAGCTGGGCCGGCTCAGACATGGGCATGGGGTAGGGTTGCCAACCCTCCTGCTGGCAGTATAAATCTCCTACTTTGGAGGGTAAAACTCCTACTGAGAATCTCCTACTGAGTAGGAGGAAAAATCTCCTACTTTGGAGCCCAAGCCTCCTACTTCTCCTACTTTCACGATATTTTAACTTTTATTGTAGAAAAGTTAACATGGCGACTGCCGCATTACAGGTAATGGTGGCGGGAGTGATCAAATGAACCATCAAAAATGATTATCTGACAACAAGTCACACAGCTCGTGTCAGTGAGTGATGCGCTAGCGTACTATATGTGCCTTCATTCTCTGTCCCCATTGAGAACTACGCCGGTCGATCTGTTAATTCCTCTCGATTCCTCTCCCTCGCTTTTACTCCAAGATGCCTCCTAATTGTATAATTGTATTGCGCAATTGTACAAATGCGATTGAAACATATTCAGATTTCATGACTTACGTCATATATCTTCAAAATTTTCGCCTCCGGCGGGGCCAAGGGCGCTTGAGCGCGCCCTGGATCCCCAGTCGATTTGCTCGTGGATCCATTTGCGCTACGGTGCCACTAAATTTTAATGTTTGGATTTCCCGCACTTTCATACTGTAGAAAAAATCTCCTACTTTTGAGCTTTCAGGATTTGGCAACCCTAGTCTTCAGGGATAAAATTTTCACACAGCTCACTGCAGCGCAACTCAATGGAAACGCTATTTCTTTTTTTACAGGGAAAGCGCGAATTCGAAAAATTTTAGTGAACATAAAGAAAAGCAATCATTTTTCACCTATCAAACTGAAATTTTAACCACAAAAACTAAACGTATATTTAAATACATGGTTAAAATTTCAAGCAAATTTGTTATATATTAAAAATAAACTGGCTCTTCAAAACCCTGGAGTCATAAATGACTCACTCTATATATATATGTTGTAGGGTGAGCTGCGACCCAGAGTAACCTGCGACCGGCCGTTGGTAACAGCTACTGTCGCTGAGAAATAGGCTCCAGACTGAAACGTTAATCTTTTGTTACGGGTTTTTTGAAATCGACACTTTTTTGAAATTAATTTATTCCCGCCAATCAGAGGTGGGCACCGGTTTTCGTCTGGGGGGGGTATATACCCCCCCCCAAGATCAGCCCCTCAATAAGTATCTGATCGGACGATCAAGACGAACATTAATCTTAGAAGTTTGGGAACTATCAAAAACCGAAATATGGCGATCGGGACATACTGAAATATAGCCGTGAACCGACAGGGTGGTCCTAGCAGAGAATTTCTCACATATCTTAATGGTTCGGAAAAAAAGAGATTACAGAAGAACAAGGGTGAAAGAGTGTCGCACTTTGATCAGTTAATTGTACGACGGTTTACTCACAAATGTGGTTCGTTGTAAACTATCTTGGAGTCTTAACCCACCGATAGTATGGTCAAACACTAAACATCGGGCGAAACAAGTTTGTTTATATAGTCAGCCTCCACGTGTGGGGATTCCGGTCAAAAAGTCCATCGAATCAATAGCAGCTAATTAAAGTGACAGGTCATCAACTACTCATGCTTATTAGGCAACCAATTAGAACGGAGTGTGTCAAATCGTCCGCAGATTTCAAATTTTGACCTCACTGCTCAATATTGTGCGCGAGTTTAGTACTGGCTGCTGTGATTTGAGTGCTTCTGCTTTTGCGTGAGCGAGTTGTGTAAAGTATTCGAGCAGTACTTTACATCTGCCCCTGTGACATTGTATCAAGACATTTTGAATGACATTGATCGCACTGTTGATGTAGGTTTTCTGCCACAACAGTTGTGATTTCTGATTCTCTCAAACTGAATTTGTTGACATTAAAAGACAATCCTCTCCCTCTCTCAATCAATTATAGCAGCAACACACCATTTCAGGCACCTAAGTTGCACGTAAGTTTGTTTTTGGGATACGTATTTGTTTGGGTTCTTTGTACCAATCTGATCTACTGCCACGCGGAACTGGTTGAGATTGCTTTTTATCGACCAGCAACAACCATTTTTTTATTCCACTGAACTGAACCACTGGCAAGACCAATTGCAGCGGCCGTAAAAATGAGTACTGGCTGCTGCGATCTCATTCACAGAGAAAGGGCCGTCCGCCCTTTTGCATATCAATCACCAGTATAAAACCCAACGTAGCAAAGGGCAAAATATTGTTCACTATCCCAATCACCCCTCGCAAGCTGATCATACCACTCGACAGAGGCGGATTTCGAACGCACGACAATAAAAGAAAACAAATATCGCACATCACATATTACAAATGCTTCATTCCACCGATATCTTTCTCTTTTCTCGCGTGCTCGCGACACCACGCGTTCTGCGTACCATGCATGTTCAGAATAAAAGGAAACCATCGGTAAAACAAAGAAACCACTATTAGTTTTCTTTCTTCAGCCCTCTTCTCTTCAGTCATTTGCTGCTGATGATGAACCGTGGAATCGCAGAAATGTGACAGCAAAGAGAGTCAGAGCTGGTCTGTATCCTTTTAGGATGCGATTCTTACCTTAATGTTCCTGTACGCTGAACAGGTTGATTGTAATGAGCCTGTAAACTGGAGAAGGTCACGAGACGGTCTTTGATTAATCGTATAGGTTGAGAACAACAAGTTTCTATTCTGAAATACCGGTAACTAGAGACCAAAGAGGTTTGTTTGTCAGTTGATCTGCTGCAAATTAAACTCTCACTCGAAAATACGCAATGAAGTCTGCTATTTTATTCGCTGTTCTTGCGGTAAGTGATTCAACGGGAAATTAAGTGCCGGAGGCCTCGCTCACGCGCGGAAGGTCGGGGGCCTCTGGGCGTTATGGTCCAAAAGTTCCTTCGTTAAACTGGGACTGACCGTACTTTTCAGTAAAGTCTCACAGTCTCACAATAACGGAAAATTAACTGCCGAAGGCCATCTCACGCGCGGATCTCGAATGTTATGGTCCAAAAGTTCCTTCGTTTAGCTGGATCTGATCGTACCGTTGAGTAAAGTCTCACAGTTTGAGATAATGTGTGTAGGATTGGGCATTCTTGGTTCCAGAAAAGGCATAATAGCACTTAGTCTTGCATGTGTATGCATAAAATACGCTATCTTATGTATGTGTTTTTATGTATGTGTATATACATACGCAAACTTAAAAATAAAAGTTTTATGCAAATAAAAACATTTATTTTTTGTATGTATTTTATGAAAGAGTTGAAAATCCTCTATGTACTATATTTCTCAAGTTGTGATGGTTATGGTTGTTATGATGAACAAGAATCTGCTTTTATACGGAAAAATCCTTTTATTCTTACCCTAGATATCGAAGACTCATACTGGAATAGTACGACATGTCGCACTCTTCGAGGCTGTCGCACTATTCGAATAAATATAGAAGTAGATAAAAATGTTGAGCCATGTTGTATGACTCGTACACATAAACATATGGTACATAAATTATTTTATTTTATGTGTACACATGCAAGGCTAGTGCACAAGATGAGAGATGATTGCCGTAGCGATTGAAATAAGCAGTTGCTCTTTTTCAGTGCGCCATCTTGTTGAACGCGGAAGAGGAGGCATGCATGCTTCCCGGTCGGAAAAAAGGAGAAAAATGGCGTTGGTACTGCCCAGAGGGCAAGGTTTGCGGTTACGGAGCTGGGCTGTGTAAGGCGCATTTATTTTTCGAATCATACCGCATTATGACATATAAATAATATTTATTAATCGAACAAAACTAATCGAGCGAGCAAAAAAAATACATGTCTGACAAAAACCCGAGACTTGGAATTGTTGGGAGGAATTCATAGGTGTTTTTGGGGGGGGTTCAACCCCCCAACTCTGACCAAAGTGGGCAAAATGGGCGAAATTTTGTTAACACTCTCTCTCCCGCCGAAGGCGGCCCAAAAAACTTGCATAAATTTTCAAAAATTTGCATAAAGTAACGGTAATTTTATGCAAATTTATGCAAATTTTTAGGCCAAAGCTATGTTAACCCGCCCCCCCCCCAACTTTTCGACCCGAACACACCTCTGGAGGGGTTTGAGATTCGTTTATGTTCTGCAGTTCATTTCAAGATAATTTCAAAAATCTTTTCAGGTTGCGATCCGCCGCCAGAACCAGGCAATGCGAACTGTTGGGAAAAAGTCCCCCATCGCCGCAAATGTGACACATACGAGAACAAATGCCCGAAATAATCATGTGATGAGACTGCAAAATTGGCCTGCTTACCGTATTTATTTGTATTCGCAACGGTGGAAGGGAGAAATTGTACTTAACCATTTCAATGCGTGCGCGCAGTTCATACACAACACAAGCATTATTGATTTTGTGTAGTGCTGACTACTGCTCGCACGCATTGAAATGGTTAACGTAATGTCCCTTGCATCGTCGCCGTCGGCAATAAAGTATTATATTTTCGAGTGCTCGGCGAGGTCATGGTATATCGTTCTGAACAAAGTAATTATTTATACAGTACATAATAACCGGTCATTACAGTAAAAACACGAAATTCCCAACTGAACCGTCTTTAATAGATGAGGACAGGTATGAGCCCAAATCGAAAAGGGCCGAAAATGATAAATGAAGAAATATCCAGCTTCTTTCCTTACAAGCTCATTCAGACGGGTAAAAAAAATTCTTCAAGATCATCTGGGAGTAAGTACCTCTCGGCACCCCCATCGCCTTCTATGCCCACCTTTGGTAATTTGAAATTGTCGAGGCCATCACGTCAGCTGGTAATCTGTCAGGCGAAGCGCCATTAATCTGCCGTCCCTGTCAACTTTTTGTAAACTGCAGCGCAAATAAAACGAAACTATATTCTCTGATGTGTGTCGAAATAATTTGCAAATAAAGTAGCCATTCGAGTACAACATATAGTCATAACTTGCCACAACGTATTGACGACGCCCTGTAAAACATCACGTTTAAATTAAAATGAGATTTCTTCCTTTCCTTTAAAGACGTAAAATGCTTTGCTACATTTAGTCTGCTGTGAAGTGCGAACGTGAACATTTGTCAAATCAGAATCCGATGAACTCTTAATATTGTGCAAAATGGGGGACACGGGGTGCGCATACCCTGGCGCTGGTGAATATTATTTCTTTTAAAATTAGTTTATCACCGGGGGGGCCCGGAGGATCACATATGAAGGTGAATTTGTTGAAACAGAATAGGATCTATGTACAATTTATCTTGCAATTGCAGTAGTGTCTGCCTTGCCGCGCCCAAACCTTTCATACGCTGAGGCCTAGCGAAGGCATACATACGTTTATTGATTAATTACTATTGCTGGACAGTAGACGCATGAGAAAACACCAGGTGCTAAACTTTGACCTGTTACGCCTAAATGCTATTCACTTTATAACAAGCTATTACACCCTGCAGTGGTGAAAAGCAGTAGTGTACACCAGTTCAGCCATGCTTAAGGCGCCGCTAATTCCTATTCTTATTGCTCTCTTTGGCTTCTGTTGTACTTCTGCTAGTAGGTAATTTTGCATCTCGTTAAAGCAACACAAAACAGTTACATATTTATCTAGCTCAGCTACTTTAAATTGAAGGCTTATATCAAGATTTATTTGCTTTCGTTCGCATACTAACAAACAGTAACATTGGCAGATCACCAAACTAACTGGTGCGCTCTTATCCTCCGTTACATTTTCAACAAATATGTATAAATATCCTGCAGAAATCTACAAAGTTAATTTGCAATATTTTTTGGTTTGTTCAGGAAGAATAGTGCGCGACGATGGCAATTCTACTCAGCCGAAATGTCCCTCTGGTTGGCTTTTCAACAGTGCGTCGAACAACTGCTACTTTATGTCAGCAGTACCGCTGCGTTGGGTGGACGCACAAATAAGTTGTCAAAATATGGGCAGCAACCTCGCTTCCATCAACGACAGCAATGAATACAACTTTTTGATCAGTAAGAACTAGTGTAGTGTTACCACGGTACCATACCTGTAACGCTGGTTCGAGATCAGGTACATGCTGGCGACCAGGAGGGGAGGGGGGAGTCGCCGGGGTACGGTACTTCGTGTCGAGATTTTGGCGCGCGCGCAATTCAAAAATTCAATTTTTTTCGGCCTTCGGCCGAATGATAAGGGGCACCCTTTCCTGTTAGCGACCGCTTCGCGACCGAAGGCCATTCTATCCAGTGCTTGTCCAGTCCGACCGCGAGGGAGGGGGAGAAGGGTGCATGTAGATAGCTACATAATGGCCCCGGCCAGGGGGGCCAAAATGTAGCTAGGTCCCCCCCGGTTACAGATATGAACGGTACTAAAAAGTTCGATTTGGACGGTACTGTATTCGACGCCATTTTTAAGCCCGTTTTTGGACGGAACGGTATTCTAGTTGTATTTTTTCGTACTACATTGGACTCGTATTTTTTATTTGGCAATTTTCTACGGTAGGAGTACACAAAATTTGCTGTGCGCAGTCAAAATCCTATGTAATTGGTGAACTTATACTAAGAAACCAGAGTTTTCTGAGCGTTTCGTATGTTTCATTGGCATTTTTTCTGAAGAATTGGACGGGAAGATACTGCTTCTCCGGTATGGGATCCTACAGTATTGTGCAATGTTTTCTTCGTCCGATACTAGTCGGTACGGAGGAGACGGTGATTACCATATCGTACCGTATCGTGGCAACACTAAACAATTAAGAATGTAACGTCAACGTAATATCTGTAGCAAGCCGGGGGTAACCTAACCAGGTGGATTCGATCAAGATCATTGTAATTTGAACTAATCCCTAGGTCCTGACCCAGCCCTTTCCCTCCCACCCGGACCGACTAGAAAAGCACGGGATAAAATAGGCTTCAGGAAAAAATATTTTTTCATTTTGTTGAATTTTGCGCCCGAAATCGCCACACAACTAATATGTATTGTTCTAACTCCCTCCTTTATGGTAAAGTTCTCTCCTCCTCCCCTGGGTCTCGAACTGAAGCTCCACACAGAAATGGAAATATGTAGCAATTCAAAAAATTTACCATAGTCTAATGTAGAATTGGCTTACCAATCGAACCCGCTCTATCTGACATGGCTTGGACTTAAAGCACCCGACAATCAATCGCCGTTTCAATGGATAGATAGGAATCCGCTGAATTTCGTGAAGTGGCTTCCAGGTACTGTTTATTCTTGACTATGATTTGATTGATCATTGAGGTTGCGTTTGCTTTTCTAAAATCAATTTTCATTTTGTGAATAGTAGATGAAGCATGCTCATTGCAATTCAACTGACAGAATTATTCGATGGCAGAGAATTTTTCTTTACATTTTCACTTCGTAATATTAAATGTAAAGTCAAATTTCATTTCATAATTATTAGCTATTAAAAGAACGGTATTTTGAAAAGTCGACGGAACGCAAATTGAGTGACAGACACACATTCAATCAAGGAAATTTCGAAAACCAGTCCAATTTGTTCTCACCATCACCGCCAAAAAATTATCGTGCTCATTCTATGTGCATAAACATCGAAAAACATCGCATTTTGGAATTGCCCCTGACCGACGATCCGAATTTAAGGCATTAAAATAGATATAACTGGAGCTTGAGGCCAGCTCTCCCCTGGCCTGACACCCTCTGTGGAGGAGACTTCCTACCATATAGATTTTATGAAGGAATTTTTGCATGAAAATTCAAAAAGTGGGGCGAAATTCCAAAAAATAAAAAAAGATTCGCCCCAACATGACGCAAAGTGTTTGTTACAGGGCAAATTCATCTCCGCCTTCGGTCGGGGGGGAGGGGTGGTCGTAGAATGGGTAGTTAGTTATACCCTTAGCCGGAGTGAGGGGAGGGGATAGCTAGGGAGTAGTTGATTACACTTATGGGCCGTGATTTTCAGATCAACCGACTTCATATGGTGGTCTGTGCGCTGCCTGGCGGACGTACAACAGTGACGGCTCGGATGGTTGGAAAAACATCGCCTGCGAAAGTCAACAACAGTACATTTGCAAACAAATTGGCTCCTATTGCCCCAATGGAACCCAAATGGGCACAAGTGGACAAGTGGCCAGCCAAAATTATCCCGGTGATTACCCGAATAATCTGAATTGCGTTTATAAAATCACAGTACCTGTCGGATCGCGCGTGAATTTAACTTTCGACTATTTTGACCTTGAACTCAAGTATGACGCTGTCACCATCTTCGACGGGCCAGATACTCTAAGCCCAATTATAGCAAAGTAAGCGATTACTTTTCAGTTTTCAGTTCCACAGCTTTTTAAGGGAGCTGTGATTTGAAGATTTAGAGACATATCTGTAAGCAGGTGGAGTCTAGCTACATATAGCCCCCCCCTGGCCGGATCCGGCATGTACCAACATGTAGCCAGCTACATGCACCCCCCTCGCCGCCGAAGGCGGTCGAAAAAAGGTAAGGGTCTCCCCTTTGATTGCGGCCGTTGAATTACCGTACCCGTACCCGGCGACCTCTCCCCCCTCCGGTCGCCGGTCGGCATATACATGACCTCGGACCACCGTTACAGGCAGAGCTGGGCGGGGGGGGGGGTTGGTGGGGGTTATATAACCCCCACAGAGGATTGCTAACTTGGCAAAGCTTGTGGGTGGGGGGTTAGCAAACGTAATTGTCACGTAGTGGCAAATTTTTTTTTGAGGTTTTCACTAGATATTATTGAGTTTTTTTGCGCGGTGGGGGGTTTTGTAACCCCTCACCATAACCTCCCACAGACCATTTACGTGCCTACCTCTGGTTACAGGTATGTTTAGAGATAAGGGTTCCCCTCATTTTGGGGGGGGGGGTACCTGAGGGGAGCCGGAGGGTGCCAAAGAATAAGGGTCCTCCCTTCTCTGGGTAGGCGCCGAAGGCGCCCTGATTTTTGAAGATAAGGGTTCTCCCTTACCCTGTCAGCTTAAGGGCGCCGTAACCCCATGGTACGGGCCTGGGTAAGGGTGGTACATATGTAAACTCCAAGGTGTCGGGAAATTTAAGTTTTGTGGCGAAACAAATTTGTTAAAGATGATTTCAAAATATTTCCTTATTTGGAAAAATGACCTAACCAAAAAACGTAACGTAGCGTAATCCTTCTGTGATTTTGTTCGGTTCGTAAAAGTGAAAATTTAGTCTGACTGGTCACTGGCCAAAAGAATACAACGAGAGCCAGGTGTCTACGAACAACATGATGACCATATTGTTCGTAACCGATCGTTCGGTAGTTTATCACGGATGGCATGCGAACTGGATAGCAATTGCACTGAATGAATCGTTTTGCCCAAACGGAAGCCTTGGCGGATTTACGGGCATGGTATGCCAAATTTTATTTTTCGATTATGTTCACATACATTTAAGATTTCTTCATCGAATTTCAGTTGAACTTCATTTGGGATTGTTAGCTAATTAAAATACTGTACACAGTATTGTATACCCTATTTACGGAAATAAAACCCGCGAGCAATTACTAACCCACGGGTGAGGAGTAGAGATGGAAATTCAAGAACTTTGTCACATTCATTACTTTGAATGACAAAAGTTTTCGCGTTCCTTGTAATGATATAAGTTTTGCAGTGATTGTGATGTTTAAATAGACGTCGCAACAATTTGTTCGAAACGCGCAAATAATTTTCGTTGCAATATTTTTTTCGCTTTTTATTTTCACCCATATCTTTTAATCTTTTTATCAATAATACTATTCGCGTTGAAGGTCGCTAGTCCGCACTACCCGAATGAGTACGACAACAATCTGGATTGCATCTATCAGATCACAGCTTCTTCCAATCTTGCCCGAGTTAAACTGACTTTCGATGCATTCAACACTGAATCTTGCTGCGACAAACTCACTCTCTTTGATGGTCCCAGCATTCGCAGTCGACAAATCGTCACGTAATAAAAATTTTCAAGCTTTGCTGGCATTTGGTGCATTTAGAGTTGAGGGCCTGTAAAATTTGTTCTCATTTCTGATTTTGCGTGTCGAAAATTCGTATATACACATTAGGATAAATTAAGGTGTTTTTAGACGGATATTCAATTTGTTGCCAAATTAACATTTTTCTAGGCTTAGGCTTAAGCTTAGGTTTAGAGGCGCGTGGATCAAAAACGGCGCCAAGTGGATTACGATTTGAATGATAATCGGTAGGTAGCCCCCAAAGTCCTTCAAGTTTTCTACTGGTATCATGGCTGCTAGGTCCACATAGAACTTGAACATGAGGTCGGAAGGAGGGTTTCAAAATGCACACCATTTTTTCTACTGGTCATTTGCTTAATTTTCTCGGGTCTTCAATCAGCCTTTTACGGGATGGATTTTCTGTTCCGCCACACCATAGAACGAAATAAATATGCGGATTTTTGTATATAAGTTGCCTAAGCTGTAAAACTAGGATTTTTTTAAAACTAGGAGATCAATTTTTTAAAATCTGATTCGCATCCAACGTTGTCTTATTTTTATGTTTCAGCCTATTCCAAATTCATCTTCAATTTTAGGCTCGGATCCGACCATGTATCATATCTCGGTGTTCTGATCTGAGCTATCAAACTATTTTTTTACAAGAGCGTCAATTATTTTATTTCTGAAGCGTGTGACTTTTTAGTTTGTCTGGAGAGCCGTCTAATAGTGGTGCAGTGGGAACAAGTTACAATACAACAAGCTACGTGATGACAATGCTATTTCATACGGACAGATCGGTAGTGAGAAGCGGCTGGCATGCTACGTATATTACATTCGCGTAGAACTTTTTAATGAAAAGAAAAGTGAAACATTACTTGAACTGTGTTTTATTGATTTAAACATGAAGCGTAAATGTCTGAAATGCTACATCTTAGTCGTAAATTTTTTTGTACTAGTGTGATTAGGGCGAAAAATAAAGCAATGTCCACCGAATATTGTAACGCACTATTTATTACCATACTGTTAATAAATGTGACAAAAAATGCGTTCTCACCATTGTATTATTAACAAATAGTACAAAGATTCGTGACGAGAAACGCAAGAATTTTGCACAGTGGACCGTTTCTTATCAATTTAGGAGATGCGCAATGCATGCCCGGATCGTGACTCACAAATCCTGTACCATACTCACAAATGCTTTTTATCGTGTTCCCACCAACTACCGTACTTCGCCCTGAATCACATTGAGACTGACCGAATCATGTTCGATACAGTATGCTTTCGACCCGGTCGGAGTTTGAAGCCGCGGATAGTACCCTTAGCCGGAGTCAGGGGAGGAGAATAGCTAGGGAGTAGTTGATTACACCCACTACGGGGTATGCGTAGTCACGTGACTAGGCTGCGTCCGTTCAAAACATACAATTATCGATTAGGTCGGCACGGCCCTGACTGTGTGTGATGCGTAACAATTAAGGGTAAATGAAATGAGGCTGAGTTAAATCGGATATTGCACTCGATTATTTTTAGTGCGGTGAGTTTGAGTGATCTAATCGAATGAGGATTGCGAACACCTTCAAAGCTCCTCTCACTTAATAATAATTAAACGGCATTTTAAAAAATTTTCGGATTTGGTTGACTCGGACCTAGCAAGATATCGGCAGGTACTTTTCTGATAATCTGCAGGAAATTTTGTACCAACCGTGAAGATAAGTGTGCATAGCGCCGAGATGCCCATAGAGACGGTCATCTTCCTAGCCAACTTCTTCCGATATTCGATGGTGCCACTACTTGTGCCGGCGGACACGGTGACGACCATCTTCTTGTAGAAGAGGAATACGACGACGGGGAAGAGGAGGACGCTGACGAAGGCGCAGATGGACTTCAAGTTGTGCTGATACTCGCTGAAGGTGTTGCCGTATGCCTGCTCCGAGTAGCAGATCGCTTGACTGACATCGCCATCGGTCGTGATCGGGTAGATCCAGGCAGGCACGTACGAACCCGCCACTGAGATTACAAACGCGCCGCCAATCATCGCCTGCGAGGATAATCAGCATATTTACAACGAATAATGATTATCAACGATTTCATTAAAGAACACACGCACTTCAGATTTATTGATTTTTTTACATTGCCAAATTTTAAATGTGTCTATTGCCTAGCAGCGAGTTGCGAGAACATTGGTTTCATTCAGTTTTTTTAAAGTAAACATTCAGAAAGATATTTTGAGTGGCATATTATATTATGCAAACATTGAATAATTCACCGAATGTTTTGTAAAATGAGCACTAGTCTGAGTTGGATAATTGCTACCGCATTGGGATACAGAATCAAGAAATAATAAGTGATTGCAATGATTAAGATATACGAAGTAACTGGGGATTTCATATTTGATCAATCATGAGAGTAACTGGAGATTTCAACGAATCTGTTCATATGTGATAATTTAACGATATACCTTTCATCAAA
>JAQGCX010000828.1:0-13721 GCA_034700205.1 Plectus parietinus | reverse complement strand
ATTAAATAAGGATAAACTGAAAAATACGGCGTTCCCTGACCCGGATACTCCGCATCAAACTCAATGTATTTTCCATCATGCAAAACAATATTTAAATTTTGCTTTTGGTGAAAAAATAAAATTGTGTTGCCTTTAGTCATATTTTACCTGGTGTTAATGATGTGATTGTGGGGAATATTGCGAATGTTTTCGTAAATTTCTGCGATATCAAAGCTTCGAAGGCGGGTAGATAGTGTTTGGTAATACAGGGTGGGCCAACGAAAAGTGCAAATTTTTGTTTGAACGGCTGCAGCTTCGCTAGTCCTTATCGGATCAAGCTGAAATTTGGTACACATACGCTCCAGACAAACTTAAAAGTAATAAAATTTTCACGTTGATTGATTGCCTACAACTGGTTAAATGCAAAAAACTATTACCAGTGGTGCCAAGTACTAAAAAGATCGAGCAAAAATGACGGATCTGACAATAGTTTACATAGCACAAGTTTAATGCAACCAATATATGTAAAAATTTTATCACTTTTAAGTTAGTGTCTTAGGTACCTGTGTACCAAATTTCAGTTTGATCTGATGAAAATTAGTATAACAACAGCGATTCAAACATTTTTACTTTTCGTTGGCCCATCCTGGATATCCCCTCACATCTTTGAATGTTCCAAAAGAAGGGGGCCCGATTAACTTCCTGGTAACCACTGACTTTAACGTTAAATCCGGAAATGACCGTTAACTTCATGATTCAGCTTATATTACCTGTCAACATCGTCTGGAGAGAAGTCGACTGCCTTCCATTTGTAGGCTCGAACAGCGACCACAGCCGCACTCTGCCTCATATCGGCAAGTTTTTCATCCTCGAATACCAACTCAATCGAGTTTTGCAACCATTTCCACGCCACGTAATTCCCGTTGGCGTAGCGACGAAATACGGCTCGATTAGAAATCGTTCTTCGTCGATTTCGTTCGTGCAAACTCAAGAAATAGAGAGATTGAAGTAGATCAGATGAACTGGCGGCCATGTCTCTCTTTGTCATCGTTTCAGTCAGTCGCTCAGAAAAGGAAGCGAATACAGAGTCATGTGACAAGAAGTTTTTGCGGTATAATTCAACGTTGTACATCAGTTGCAGGATGGCATTAGTTTCCAAGTTGTTTTCGACAATTTTAACACCGTGATCGATGATGTTCAACACATCCTCCCTTTTTATTCTGCGTTTATACATCAAGCTCTGGAGCACCACATAGTTGGTCACAAATATCAGAATCTGAAAAATTGAGAGCATTTGTGACTTCAGCAAATCAATTTAGTTAATAGGGTTGCAGCAGCATGGACAAGAGATGGATAAATGGAGTCACATGGTAATAGAATAATCTTCAGTGACTCAGTCATTCAAAACTTCAACTATCGTATTTTCAGAAATAGTGGCACAGTACCACTATTATTTCAAACCCCCTGGAAGGGTTACCATTATCGTTTCAAACCCCTCTATGACAAATGCTGACATCCCAAATGGGAAGATTGTTCAATATATTGCTTATTGGTCAGCTTTGCATAAGCGAAACATCTAACATCAACCTCAAAACATAACAAACAGGGAAAATTTTCATTCCGACTTAATATCTGGAACAGATTTTGTGTGTGAAGAAATTAATGGCACGGAGGGTGCCACTATTTCTGCGGATGCCACTATTACTTCAAATTCCCTGGAGGGGGGTGTCATTATTTTCGCGGGTGCCACTATTTCTGAAAATATGGTAAGCTTAAAATCAAAGCAATACCTCAAAGAAAGCTTGCGGTTCCAGTTTGTCTAAATTCAATATGAACCACTTCATGACATCATCATGAACGTAGAGAGGAATTGAAGCCTTCCGTTCCAAACTGCAAACTCTGTCAAATATCCTCACGTTGAAATTCGCAATAACTTGAACAAATCGCAGAAAGTTGAAATAATCGATCGGCTTTAAATAGTTCAAATTTCCTGTGAACCATTCACAAGCGCATTCCATGATATTCTGCACGACCATTCCTTCACTCAGAGGTAGCAGCAAGGTGCTTTTTTTGTTCGCGGCTACCACAGCGAGGTAATTGCTCCAGTCTGCGTAAGTAAACGTCGGTAGACGGCGAACAACTACGGTAGGACTGAATGGAATCAAGTTCGGACGGAATTTGGCGCAGTTTTCATTTGTCGTTGAAGCCAAAGAAGGGGGCGCGATTCGAGCAGAAAAGGGCACATCACTCTGAGATGAAATTCGATGACAAGACAGTAGACAGGTGAACGAAGGATGGAAAGATCGAAGGATAATTCGAAATATCATTTTTCTTCTTGCATTCGACGCCTGAAAGAAAACTCGAGATGATTAATATGGCACAACAATACATTCGTTCCTTTTGATCAAAATAGATAACAATTTTTTTGTAAGCAACAAGTAGGTTTGACAATCTTCAAAATGAAGACACGTCGTTTATTTCACTTATCAATCATAGAAATAAATCTATTTGGCAATAATAATGGAACCATATGCATGTACAGTAATGTGATTCACCTCATTCTGCGATGAAATTTGATAAGTAGACGAAAGATCTGTGAGAGAATGATGAGAAAGACAAATGAGCTGTCGAAGCCTTTCGTTCAGAAAGTGCTATCACCTGTAAAAGTTTCATAAAAGAACGTAATGTTCCGGAGTTTATCGAAAATATGCCCAACAATAGTGTGCGACATCTTACGCCGAGCCAAAAGACAAGTGCCACAGACTTGTGAGCTTATTTTTGAGGAATTTCCATCAACACCTATAACACTTATATGTCTGTCTAATAAATAACAATTTATTTGTGTTGCAAGCAACAACTGAGAAACCTTGTAGAAGCAATGCAGTTGAGAAATTTATTGATCAGTCAACAATTTCGCAAACACTGATTACAGCAAATGAAATAAAATACAGAAATTACATCTGAACAAACTTTTTCTGCAAATCAGACAACCGCTGCGATCTTTCTCTGCTAATTGGATTACTGACAAAGGGTAACTCATCAGGCATCAATGTGGGCAAGATCTGCTTCAAAGAGTTCAGCGAATATAACCAAGAAACACGCGGACCAAGATTGGGCGCTTCATTCTCAACCATGTCGAAGAATTTATTCCAGTAAGCGTCGTCTAATCGCACCGACAGTTTTCCCAATCGCGGCAGATCGCTGATCGCGGCGCTTCTAATCGCAGTGATCAGATAAAGAAGTCTTCTCACTGCTTTTGGTGAAAGCGCATGTTTGGACAGATCAAATATGTCCGTTGGATAAGATTGAAATGGCTGAGCGGCCAATGTCAAGTAGCTGAAAAATGTAAAGTCAGCAAATGAAGAAGATTAGAAGATAACCAACGAAATCAGAGAGTTACCGTATATTCGGAAATAGTAGTATATGTACTACTATTTCCTTCACACCTAATGTGTGATGGGATCATAATTCCAGGTTAAATACATACAGCTAGTACAAAAATGCGTTCAATATAAGACAAAATTACAACCTTACCATGGCATGGAACGCTCGTAAAATACCGATGAATGGACAAATTAGTGAAAAAGCTGCACAAATTTTGCAACTTTCTTGTTCTCCGATGCAAAATTTTTGCTTTTGGTGGGGTTGAACTAATAGTAGTACACGTAGAAATAGTAGTAAAGGGTCCAAGGAGTTTGAAACAATAGTAGTAGAGTACTACTACTTCCGAAAATACGGTAATTCCACTTCCTACTCATTTAACAAAAATAAAGTTCTAAGGGGAGTCACTGTTCACAACAAAGAGCGACAAAAACCTACTTGTCAACATCGTCAGGAGAAAAGTCGACTGCCTTCCATTTGTAAGCTCTAACTGCAGCCACAGCAGCCATCTGTCTCATATCGACGAGCTCTTCGTCTTCAAACACCATCTCAATCGAGTTTTTTAACCATTTCCATGCCGTGTAGTTACCATTGGCGTAACGTCGGAAGACGGTTCGATTAGACGGAATTCCAGCAATTCTGTGTTGGTAGGAAATTTGCAGACCACTCAAGAACAATAGAGAGTGATATAGATCGTAACGATTAGCAACCATGTCTCTCTTTTCCAGAGCTTCGATCAATGCTTGAGAAAATGAAGCGAAAATGGAGTCTTTAGAAAATATGTGGCCATAGTATTCCGCAGCATATAACAGTTGGAGAATACCAATAATCTCCGAGTTTTGGCTTTGCACAATCATTATGCCATGGCTGATAATCTTCAAAATGTCATCCAGTTTTGCTTTGTAATTGCTGGACACGTTTTGCAGCATCATATATCTTGTTTTCTGATTAAGAATCTAAAATAATGTGAATATTATTAAACGAAATTAGTGATCACATAATGAAGAACAACCACCATACAAAATTGCAAACTAAAATACTTCTTTGCACTATTATGGAAACCACAGAAAGCTTTCACAGGTATGATAAGATACAAGATGACAAAACATAAAAAAACTGAAATAAACGAAACGGTATTGTGAACATTATTATTAATATATTGAACGTATTGTAAACTTATTTACCTCAAAGAAAGCGTGATACTCCAGCGTATCTAAATTCCTCAAGAACCACTTAAAGACATCCTCATGAACGTAGTTAGGAATCTGCGGTGTTCTTTGCATTTGCATAAAACGATTCTGGTCGAACATCCGTCTTTTGAACAGAGCCGCAATTTGCACGAATCGGAGAAAGTTGTAAAAGTCGAGCGGCTTAACAAAGTTTATGTTTCCAGCCAACCAATCGCCAGCAGCTTCTGAGATATTTTTGACGGCTGCTCCCTCGCTCAGAGGCATTAATATCGCCTTGTTTATCTCGAACGCTCCAATGACACCGAGGTATTCGCTCCAATCAGCGTATGTGAATGTGAGCAAACGACTCGCCACTTTCGACGCTGAGAAATAACGCAAGTTCGGCCGTAATGGAGAGCTAAGTCGAACTGTCGTTGCAGTCAACGATTCTGGCCGTTCTACAGACAACAAAAGACTTTTCTTCTCTGACGCCATTCGATTTGTTGGTCGAAAGTAGATGAGAGGCGCTTGAGGGCGAATAATAATGCGGCGCATCATCGCGAACGATTCCAACACCTAAAAACAGAGAGATCAGTAATTAATAACAATGTTCCAATTTCAAAAGGAGTTCAAGAAGTTGCAAAACCGCTACACCGTTTTTATTTACCGCCAACCTCCCTCTCGGCCTCGGCGTACCCTTCGCCCTTCGCCCCACAAAACCGACCCCGCAAACCGACCCCGGGCCCGGCAAACCGACAAAAAGAAACAGTAATTTTATTAACCTGAATCAATGAAACACGTGAGACGCATCACTTTCTGAGTAACAGCTATTGACAGACACAACAAGACCAGCCTTTGTGGCTGGAAGTACATTGTCTGTCTATCTCGATCGGTTGATCGATCATTTAGCTTGGTACACTACATTCCCTTTGGTCGTCCTGCTCCTGTAAGACTACACTTTGGGTGTCACAACTGAAAAAAACAGTTACAGGTACTTTAGTCAACCTCCTCTTCTTTGCTGAGTCATCGAACACTGCGCTTGTATCTTCAAAATGAAGATTTTTCGCACCGAAACAAAATAATTTCCATGAAGCTCACATATTTTGTCACTGCACTCTAATACAACAACAACAACAAATGCGCAATGTCAGCAGGTCAAGTACATTTTTATTTAATTATGTTATTTCCAGTCAGATGACAATAAATCAAAAGTCATCGAAGGCTCACAATCGTTCAGAGCTTGGCCTACTGTTTCGAATATGTTGGCTAGTCAAAAAACATCTTCCTACGGAGTATATATCCAACTTCGTCCAGCTGGGATGCGCAAGTCATGTTGTCTAAATCCGGCACTGTCTAAATCAATTTTTCTCTGAATTTTTTCGTAGTAGTTGAAAAGGGAAATAAAAGCGCAAAAAATAGTAAGGAACATGTTCAATTCCAATAATGCGTTAAAATTTTCGTCGCAAATTGAATAAATTGCACTTTTTTCGCAAATATTTTAAAATTAGGCATGCGTAGGAAAAATGTACCCCGGATAGATTTCCTGATCTATCAGTGGTATACGATATATATTGAGCTCATCAGTTCTTCCAAAATGACGTTTTTGTTTTGTCTATAAAGTAGAAGTGAAGTAACGACTGACGACTGCCGCGTTGAACATGGACGATTTCCAGTTCAATAATCGACTGATTGATTTGGTTCGCTCACAGAGCTGCTTGCACGATTACGACGGAACAGACAAGCTCGCCAACCGCACCGATGCGCCCCGCAATCGCGCCTGGATCACAATCGCTGCTCAACTGGGAGACACAGGTATTTTTGACACTGAAAGCTGCAACAGCACAAACAGAACCAACGTTTCTTGAGGGTTATTGTGGATAAAGCGCTGTGCTATGTTTGTAAGGCAACGCGCATTGGTCAAGCTTATCAATTTCTCGTTTTGCTCGTGGCAGCAATCGCTGTTTTGGGCGTTGATTAATTATATAGACCTTTCCTTTTGCCTCTTTGAAACACCCCACCCCATTCACAAGGCAACTATCAAATGATTGTAGAATGCATTTTAAAGCGCTGCTTAATGGAGCCTTCCAGACACCACCCTCAAAGCTTTGTGTAATCAGGGTTGCCAGACCTACTGCTTGAAAACTACTGTTTTGGAGTCCATCATACTGCTCCTACTGCTTTGTCAATTTTTGTGCACCAAATCGCTCAAAATGCACCAAATTACTCAAAATTTTCACCTGCGGCGGGTCAAGGGGCGCTTAAGCGCGCCCCTGGACCCCCAGCCGATTTGGCTCGTGCGCTACGCGCACTCGCGTGCGACGTTTTGCGTCGCATTGGGGACCCCCAACCATTTTGTAATCGGGCCCCCAATGCCCATGATCCGCCCCTGTAGTGTTTTAAATCTGCGTTTAAAAAATTTGCATGTGAAAAATGATCTTAATTAAAATTAGCTACGAAAAATTTGCATATTTTAATTTGCAAAACATCTACTGCTTTGGCGTTTTGAAAATCTGGCAACCCTGGTCATGTGTGCTCCTTTTCAATGCAGATAGTGTATTTCATTCGGTTTCATTGAACTTTTAGACTTGGTTTATTTTTCAATCAAACTTCTTCCTTTTCAGTCATTCTTTTATTTACTCCAACGTTCAACCCCTTTCTCAACCCCTTTCTGCCGCAAAGAGTCGATTAATTGTCCTATTTTTCACAGAAAGAAGATTTTTACTTTCGAAACGTGTTGAATTTAATTTAAGGTTGTGAAAAGCAACTTTAACACAAAAAAAACTTAATCGACTTCTTTGCAGCAGCGCTCTAGAGATTGCGTCAACTCTTCGTTTTCCGATACAAATTTAACGCAAAAATAATAGGAAGCAATCAATTTATAACTTATTGGACCGAAACGATTATAATCAGGATTTTAGGCTATTTGGTAGGATAAGATAATTTCCTGAATTAGTGGTTACTTACTCAACCATTACCGAAAATTTTTTCCACCCGATGTTTTCTTCAGCGCACGTGCTATATCGGCTGGGGGTCCAGGGGCGCGCTCAAGCGAAAATTTTGGGAATATTGCATGCTTCTATGCTATAAATTGACTGAAAAATTGAGTTTTGGTAAATTTAAGAATTCTGCTGCTTTGGGCTTTGAGACTGCTTTGGGCTAAGGAGGGTGCCTCTTCCGACGGCCGGGGGCCTAGCCAAAAGTGTCTGGGTTAATCTGGCTCTGGATAAAAGGCACGTGCATTCAAGACGAAACTTGGTGCAAGTGTAGCTGTGATACAGTGGCATACGTACAAAAAATGTCATTGAATTTCGTCGTTGCATTTTAAAAATACACACGGATGTTAGGGTATCTCTGGGACACCCTATAGTTACACAACCAGTGCTGGATTAAACTAATCGATAATTCTATGCGCGCCGTGGCACCAGCCCAGTTGCCATGGCAACCAGCCCTACCCTTTAGCATGGCGCGCATAGAATTATCGATTAGTTTAATCCGGCACTGTACACAACTATGTATATGATTATTGCTTGCAGCTGTCAAAAACAACACAGCTCAACAGACGCTGGCATATTCGATCAACAAGTGCAATCAATGGGGAAGCGCTTACTCATTCAGTTGCATTTTAGCTTCACCTTTAAACACGACGATAATGACAGAATACCGCAGCAACATTATATTAATTGTGAGCATCATTTTTCTAATTTTATTTGTAACATAACGAAGCAAAAACAATCAATAATCAATGTTTCATTACAAAAATACATTTTTCATTTGTCTGAAATTACGATTAAAAATGGGATGTGAATGAGCTTAAATCAGCCTAGAATGAGCCTTTTCCTTAATAAGATGAAGTAGTCTGAAGTTTTTTCGATTCTATATGTGGGTTATACAAACGTTATCCATTCATTCAACCTCGCTCTAGACTCCAAAGGGCAAAAATAAATATGCCGAAATCCAACCCCTTCGAGCTGTTCAGATTCAACGTGTAGTTATAATACCAATTTTACACCTTTATTGGCAATCGAGGAACACCATTTATTTAATACAACGACAATTTCAAGCGATTTCTGTTTCAGCCAAGCATGAGATGCTGGATAGGCTGTTCCCAAACAGACGAGTTGAATGAGCCAGCTGGAGACTGGGTTTGGCAATCAGCTGTCCCGCCTGGAACAACTTTTCCAGCCACCGGCCCAATGACAATTCCGTGGCTAAATGCATCAGGGACAATTCTTCAACAACCTGATAACAACGGAGGCCATGCTAATCAGTGTGTTTATGCAGGCGGCAACGGGATCCAAGATGAGAATGTCAACACCTTTGCATTACAGATCAACTCGATTCAATGCGAATGTGGTTTGTGTTTTTGTATTTTGTAGTTATATTTTGGTCACATGTGTATGAACTTTTCAATGCAGTTGTTCTTCCAACAACAACTAGCACTACAACCACAACCACAACTACTCCAAAAACTACAAGTACAACAACAATGAAAACAACTAGCACTTCAACCACAACCACAACAACTCCAAAAACTACAAGTACAACAACAATGACAACACCGACAACTACCATAACAACAACAACTCCAAAAACTACAAGTACTACAACAACAACAACTCCAAAAACTACAAGTACAACAACAATGACAACACCGACAACTACCACAACAACAACAACTCCAAAAACTACAAGTACAACAACAATGACAACACCGACAACTACCACAACAAACACAATATCGCCAACGACAACCGGTAACAGTACAACAACAATGACAACACCGACAACTACCACAACAAACACAATATCGCCAACGACAAGTGGTACCAGTACCACAACTAGCACAGATATTTTAACAACTACAAGCACAACTTCAACAACAACCACAACACCAACTACGACTACTACTACCACGGATACTCCAACAACTACAAGCACAACTACCACAGACACTCCAACAACTACAAGCATAACTTCAACAACCACCACAACACCAACTACAAGCACAACTTCAGCAACCACCATAACACCAACTATGACTACTACTACCACGGATACTCCAACAACAACTAGCAGTAGCACAATTACCACGGACACTCCAACAACAATTAGCACAACTTCATCAACGACCACAACACCAACTACTACTACCACAGATATTCCAACAACAACTAGCAGTAGCACAATTACCACAGGCACTCCAGCAACAACTAGCACAACTGCTATACACACTCCAACGATAACTAGCGCAACATCATTAACAACAGTGCAAGCCAACACGATTAATGGAGCAACAACAATTAGCGCAACGACCACAACACCAACTGTAACTACAACGATCTCTTCAACTACAATTGCAACAACTTTCAGTCCTACTGCAAGTAGCCCAACGACTTCAACAACGTCTCCAAAAATCACCACGACATTAAAACCAACAACTACCACCACAACAGTGAAACAATCAACCACTACCTCTACAATAAAACCAACTACTTCAACTTCAGTGAAACCAATAACCACCACCACCACAATAAAACCAATCACCACCACTTCAATGAAACCATTAACCACTACCACCACAATGAAACCATCAACATCCACCACCACAATGAAACCAACCACCACCACTTCAGTGAAACCATCAACCACTACCACCACAATAAAACCAATCACCACCACTTCAGTGAAGCCATTAACCACTACCACCACAATGAAACCAACCACCACCACTTCAGTGAAACCATCAACCACTACCACCACAATAAAACCAACAACATCCACCACCATAATAAAACCAACCACCACCACTTCAGTGAAACCAATAACCATTAGTATAACTTCAACCACAACAAATAAACCAACATCAACCAGTGCGGAAATCACCACTACGATGAAAACAACAACAACAACTACAAGCCCACCAAAACCAAGTACAATATTATAAAAATAAACGATAAATTTCATGATTGTCTTGCATTAAGGTCCTTGTTCCATCATGGGAGTCGATCCACGAGTTCACTTGAGTTCCGCACCGCGCCAGTACAAAGTGTATTCGAATGTTGGCGACTGTGCGGCGCAATGCAGTGCGGAGACTAATTTCACTTGCGAGGCATTCGTTTGGATGGGTATGTTACGGTAGTTATGGGCTTCATTTTGATCGATAATTCTCATTTCAACGACCAGGCAGTGGTTGCATTTTGAAGTTCATTGCTAAATCTATTTTTCAGGACCGAGCAGCGGTTGTGTATTACACGGCAAAATCGACATGCCCGTCGTCATGCAGAACGGCTCGAAATGGTTTCTTGTCGACCTTCTATGCGCTGCACCTAGTAATTTTTTTTAAACTGTTCTTCAAAAATGAATACTGGACTGCAGTGTATTGGGACCGACAGTATGAAAGGGTCTGCTTTGTGCAACACACGGAGTATTCTGCATGGAAAGTTAGGCTAGCGAGAGGAGCAGCGGAGAAGCAAGCGCCTTTTCGGTATATACAGGGTGGGCCAGAATATATCTACCACCACCCTCTAACTTTTGACTGGTGGGGCCAAATTCGATGAAATTTTTTATACATTCATGAAAGTACAAAAGTTACCTTAATGCTTAGTTTCAGCTGCAACTAGTCAACTATACTTAGATTGCCTGGGGCTTGACTGTCCAAAAGTGAAATTTTTGGTCAATTTTTGAAGTTCTTCAAAAATGTGTAAGTAATACGTTTCCTGACTCAGTTTTCATGCTCATCACGAATCTGATCTCAGAATTTCATTTTTTTTAATTTTGTGAAAAGATTGCACAAGTCAAAAGTAATTTCCAAAAATTTTCAAATAAAAAAAAAACACTTATTAAAAACATTTTTATGATATGCTGAGATCAGATTCGTGATGAGCATAAAAACTGAGTCAGAAAACGTATTATTTACACAATTTTGAAGAACTTCAAAAATTGACCAAAAATTTCACTTTTGGACAGTCAAGCTCCAGTCAATCTAAGTATAGTTGATTAGTTGCAGCTGAAACTAAGCATTAAAGTAGCTTTTGTACTTCTATGTATGCATTAAAAATATCATCGAAAAAATCTCACCAGACAGAAGTTAGAGGGAGGTGATAGGTGTATTCTGATCCACCCTGTATGTCCTGAAAATTTGGACTTCAAAATCAGAGGTTGGGAAAGGAAGGTGCAAGGATGAAATCCTAAGAAGTTCACGTATACCAAAAACAGCCGCATACTGAATTCTCAATTTTAAAAATCAGTCAAAATATTTTAAATACATATTTTATGAAAGTTGAGAAATGCTTTGAATTGAATGGAGAGGGAAGAGAGAAAAGGAAATAATGTACTGTAACATTATACCCGAATATTGTGATGTTTGTTCGAATTTTCAGATCCCTGCTACTGGCCAATTAATGCTACCAATATCGATCCAACGTCGATCTCGAACCCAATGAAGGCGACCACCGTGCAAAACCATAACCAATGCCAGGCACTCTGTTTGTTAGGAGAGTTGCTGTCTGGCTGCCACGCGTACGCTTTATCCACGGCCGCCTTCTACACCGGCTACAACTGCTACTTGTTCCCGGCGTTGCCAAAGGCGCAAGTCACTGCTGCCGCGTCCGGGAAGTTCACTTTGTACCAGAACGCGTGTTTCTGAAAGGACAACTTGTGATGTGATTGTGATTTATCGCCGGTTGTGCGATTCATTTGAAGGCTTTTCCATATCTTTACATCAACAGTTCTTCCGTCTGTGTGTTGAACCAAAATCCTAGCCTACCAACATGCAGCATGATTCAAACGAAGTTTCCGACAGCTGAAACCGTTCTGTTCTTTTCGAAATATCATTTAAAGAGATTTAGTTACTATATCTGTTCAAATTTTTGCAACATGAGCATTTCGGGGGGAATTCACACAAATCCTATATGTTATTTCAAGCTATAATGGACCAAATTCTTCTTTTGTACCAAATAATCCTTGTATTCGTATCCAGATATGGGAGACTCATATTCGAATAGTACGACATGTTGCACTATTCGAGAAGTTCACTTTGTACCAGAACGCGTGTTGCTGTTCCCGGCGTTGACAAAAGCGCAAGTCTCTGCCGCTGCATCCGGGAAATTCATCTTGTACCAGAACCAATGCTTCTGAGTTCGAACCAACACATTGTAGTTCGGTCGACGATTAACAAAGCTCACTGGCTTTGTGCAATAGTGAAAATGTGCGAGCAAACATTACTATGTGCGGTTTGCGTGAAGTATGCGCTCGACTTTGATGACTGACATCGTTTCCTTTTTCCTCATCGAAATGTCATTCTAAAAAGTTTTTCTCACCAAAAGAAGCTCTTAAGTGACACCACAATTCATTCAGATGTGTAGCTGGTCGGTCCGAGTCCGCTTGACCCTACTGGCGTGGGGGAGGTCGGCCGGGTACGGTACTTCGTGTCGGGATTTTGGCGCAAAATTCAAAAATTCAAATTTTTTTTTGCAGCCTCAATCAAAGGGGGGACCCTTACCTTTTCGGCCGCCTTCAGCGGCGAGGGGGGTGGGTGTAGCTAGCTACATACGGGGTCCGGCCAGGGGGGCCTATATGTAGCTAGGTCCCCCCCCCGGTTACAGGTATGAGGCGTGTGTTAGATCCGATAAAAGTTCAGGCAGAGTGGCACCAAACTTGGGGAGGGTGATCTTGTCAACCACACCTGCAATTTGATCGATTACCTTAATCCGGCCCTGCCCCCAGGGGCCACACTGAGAGCTCGTTCTCGGCCAAATCTTAACCGTTTTAGCTGAGTCGTTTTCGTTCTTGCTTCGGCTCAAAATTAATTGTTCAATAGGATTTAATAAAGCACAGACTTCGACTCCTCCTCCCTCCCCCTCTTGTCTTGTGTAAAACTGTTGGAGAACATATGCAAATGTATTTTATATCGTCAGGTGTCAAATTGAGTACTGCAAACAAGTACAGTTTGGGTCTCTGATGACCTGTCACTTTAATTTACCACGCTTTTAAATTATCCAATCTGTCTTAAAGCGATTTAGGGCGAAAGTAAGGTAGTTAGTGGCAGTTGGTGGGAACACGAAAAATAGTAGTCTTCGACAGAAACGTTGCGGTGGAACCTCTTTGACTTTGCTCAGACCTCGCTGGCGTTGTGCTATCGAACGCATTGTTTTGTCATATTTTTGCTCTAAAAACCGATTTAGTATTCCGAAA
>JAQGCX010000827.1:0-13730 GCA_034700205.1 Plectus parietinus | reverse complement strand
AAAGGCTTCTTATTCCAGTATTCCATCGTAAACTATTCTTCATTCAATCTGACTTAACTAACTAATTGAAGCAAGGGCTTTGGGTGCAGTTTGTTTTCGACTAGTTACCCATAACATTTCATTGAAGAGCAAAAATTGATGAAAAAATTCTAAGTCTGGAGGTTGACCGGAGCTTGAGGATTGCCACTACACGCTAAATAAGATAACATAGGTTGCGCTACCCAAAGCGAAACGTTGGTCTAAAATTATACTCTACGGATAAATATTGACGATGGAGTTTGTCTGGGGAAACTAATTATTACGGAACGAGTAAGTGACCGACCTATTCTCAGACGGCGACAGTTTTCGTCGACAGCCAACATGGCAATGTAGCCACGGCGTCGGTTTTGTCTGCTTAAATCGAGTTTGCAAACGATTGAGCCAACGTAATCTCCATTAAGCGTATCATAAGCCTGAAAAAGTAAACGCGATTCACTACGCAACGATATTACTATTAATTGCTGTGTGTCAAAAATAATCAGCATCTCTGTACATTGCCATTGAGAACCAATTTGGTGTAGGCATTTTCGGTTTAATACGAGCTCTGGAGAGTTTGTCGAAGAAATAAATAACGCTGAAGAAATGGACCCACCGGATCAACAGCGCGCCTCAATTAGAAATGCATGCAAACTTTTAGGGACATATGATACGAAATTAGCTATCGAGAGTCGTGCACAACTATCTATCAATGCCAACCATACAAATGCATGCAAATCCGCGAGATCAAAGAGTGCGATTAGACTACATGACCAACCAGAAGACACAATTCTGGCCATTTGTGAATGAAGTAGCGGTAGGTGTAGATGGAGTAGGGCTCCGACAGGTCCTTGGTGATGAGGCGCATGATGTCGGCCATCTGGGTCTCGTCCATGTATTGCAGGATACGTATGCGCTCTTCAGACGTTGCGCGAGGGTCCCTGTCGTCGATTGCTAATCTCGACACGCTATCCGCTACACCATCCGAACAGCAGTCGTCCTGGACGCCCGTTAGTTTCTCCGCCAACACTTGACAGCGTTCTAGACGAGTGACCAGATCGTGCAACACGGAATCATCCCCCGATGAAGACCGCGAATTGCTATTCGGGTTGCCATTTGACGATAAACTATTGATCGTCGTCGTCATCGACTCCGATGACAGCAGTCCGTTGCGATGGCGTTTCAGGCTCAGACCGCTCAGTTCGGGATCGGAAAGAAAATCGTCCAGTCTGCCTGTCGAACTGCTCGCCGCCATCTCTTCGTCCATTTTAGAATTTCACTGTAGACAGGGCTGAAGATACCATCAGACTAGACACTGGCGGCCGAAGCCTAAAAACAAGTGGAACGACGGCGGTTTGTGACGATGATGATAGGCCACTGGGATCGTTGTTCCCTTCAGCTCTTCTTTAATCTTCAGTTCAGTCAGCCGCCGCGCGCGCACACCGTCACTTGGCTTCGTGTTTTGGTCACGCAAGCTACGGTATTTTGCTGATCAATACTTCGTTGCAGGAGATAACAGGACGCAACATACCCCTGAGCCTTGCGGAAGCACGAGCCTGGTGCGGCGGGGCGCGTTCATTGCTAGAACGCCACGGAGCGAGCAGAAATCATGGGAGCAGTAATAGAGCACGTTGATTCGCTTCCTGCTAGGGTGCTTTATGGGCGGCGGTCGATTGGCTTTGAGACCCCCGAGTGTTTGCGAACCGAGTTTCGATGCGATAGCGGTCGGTGGCGCGGCGTCCATCGGCCGCGGTGGCGCTGGGCGGCTCGATTGAGATTTAGCGCTTTCTGCTTGCAAGGTGATGGGCGTTGGCAAGGTCTTATGGGGAGTCGGTCGCCGTTGTCAGGTTACGTGACAGGCACAGAAACTGGCGATTGCATTACCGTCGAATAGTCTTGTCAACTCATTCGCCGGTCGGACTATCACGCCTCCCCGTCTCTGCACTGCACTCGTCCAGCCCTTTCTGCTGCAAATGGCCGACTTTTGCACCAGACCATTGGACGGCAAATATATTTTTTTGCGAAATTGCGACAAATGGCCGCTGACGTCAAAGTAATGCGTTCTCTTGGTCCACGTAACAGCAGCAAATTTGTTATTGATAATAAAGTGTTCGACGGGGCGGCTGTCGATCGAAGGACTTGGAGAACGAATTAGAAGCAGTCGAGTTGTTTGCGTCAGAGCGATGCATTGGTGAGAACGCAGAACTGACTGGCGACGCGTAATCACCGCTCGAACGGTTCCACGACGGACCGACGAAACGCGATCGGTCACTTGAGGGGTATTTGGAATGCGCGGATTTTCCGACCACTCGCCGTCGTCTCGGGCTCTTTCGCCGGTCGCGTGCGCCGCCGCGGCCGTCCGTGTCGCACTCTCTAACGACTTGTTTCTAGCTGACGAAGCGAAGCGCACAAGAAGGACGAGTAAAAGCTCGAGCGACTTATGTGAAATAATGGCCCGAAGCGGCCCGTAATCACCGACGGCACGAACGAGCGAGACGGCGGCCGCGGGTGACGACAGGTAATTTCCGTCGTTATTTAGCGCAATCGTGTCAAAGGCCTCGCACTGCGAGACCGACGCCGCCCGGAAGCTGCCAGCAAGCCTCCCTCTCGCGAACGGGTCCGATTCGCCCGCCTTCGTCACGCACGCACAAACGCTCTTTTTATTGTCGCCCGTCAGTTGTCCGCTCGATCTCGTCCCGCTCCCTTCTCCTTCTGCTTCGACTGTCGTTAAACCCGCGACCATATTGTTCCCTCGAGTCCATGTCGTCGCCCCGATCGTCATGTTCCCCCTAAGCCCTTCTGCTCCGCCGGTGCGTTGTGGTCGTTGCTACTGAATATTTCAACAACCGATGCAACACGGCGGTGACGACATGACCGACCATTTGCAGCTGAGCGACGTCTCGCCCGCGAACCATCGCGAGCAACTGCTGCGTCGTCGGCTCTTCCACTCATCGTCGCTCTACCACAGTACCGCCGGACGCACGACCAGCGACGCCACCGTCGCGCCCCGACCGCCCGTCTGGCCGGGACCGTCGTCGACGCCGACCGTTCGTCGCCAGCTGCCGGCGATTCTGCTGCCAACTGCGGATTGGCGCCGATTCTCTTACAAGCGAACACTGTCAACGGACTCTATGGACTCGGCGGACGAGACGTTCCGTCGACTGAACATGGATGTGCCTGCTCCGCCTTCGCCGTCTCCCTTCGCCGTCTGTACACCTCCCAAGTCGTCGTCGCCATTATCCACCAACGACAATGACAAGTCACCAGTGCCTGCGCGAAAATGCTCTACGCCGACGTTGGGGGCTTGCGGCCGGTCGAAAACGGATCCGGGCGAAAACGAACCATCTGGGTCTGACACGTTATTGCCGCTGTACAGCGGTAAAACGGGGAAAATTTCTGCGGGCGCCGACGGGAGTCCGCTGCCTATGCAGAAACGCTCAACGCCGGATATGCGTTACAACAGCAGCAGCACTGGCTCCACTTCCACATCAGCCGCCTTTAAAATGTCGCGAACAAAGACCATCCAGCAAGAAACCGTCGCTGATGTCGTCGGTCTTAGCCCCTATCAGCAACGATTGCTTCTGCAAACATGGCCGAATATTTACGGCACTGGAAGCAGTAGTTTTGGCCTCTCCGTCTTCAACGCTCTGTGTAACAACAACAACAATGCGAAAATGCTCATGCAAAAGGTTAGCCGCTTCTTGCTGCAACGATGGCTATTGTTTCAATAATGCTCATTCCCTGCTCAATTCAGGCGAACAGTGTTGCTGTGTTTACTCAGAGTGGTTCGGATTGCACTGGGAGTCATGCGAAACTCACTTTGGATTTGTTGGACACTATCGTCCGAAATCTGGACGGCCATTCGGATTTAATCGTCAGCCATCTACGTTCCGTCGGCTCCTGCCATCGCACACTCAAGGCGGAAGGACTACGCACTCAAGTTTGGGAAGATTTAGGTAGGCTAAGTGACTTCTTCGTTGAATACTAATGTAACATTTCGCTCTTCACGCGTGCGACCGGCGGCGAACGCCGGGAACGCAGCGCGAAGAGCGGTCGTACTCAATCGAAGTCAGAGCGCGTTGATCCCCGGTGCAAATGGATCAAAGTTTTTGCGCCCCTAGTTCTCCAGACCTAGATCTGATTGAATCAACAGAGACACTATTGTTTGAACATACTTTTGACTGGTTGTTAGCTGCAATTGTCTCGCGCTATTCTGGATGATCGCAGACAAGACAGATTTTGTTGTTCTAGGGGACGCACTACGAGCGACCATTCGCAAACACGAGCCGGTCAGGAAGCACAAAGAGCTTGGACGTGCCTGGCTGTCTCTGGTTTCTTTCATAATCGACAATCTGAAACAAGGCCAAGATTCCTCGCGCTCCGTGTCGTATCCCGGTGGAGCAACAAGTCCTGGCGCCGAATAATTACCTACTTCTTTTTTGTTATGCATTCATGGTAAGTCCGGCTTAACAATGGGACTGATGAAGTCATGCTCACATTTACACCGGACTCACCAAGAATGCATAACAAGAATGCATAACGAAGAGCCTAATTGAGGTCATACAGACGTAGTTTATTCTTAATTATGTGGTCATATGTACATTTTGATCAGATATGAGGCATTTTCATTGTTCAGTTGGTCGCGAGCATATAATGAATGATATGGGCACATTTGAATCTTGCATGCTTTCTGTCATGTGGCATGTGAACGAATGTGATGATGAACGATATTGCGGCGACTTGGCATTCGTATGCCTGACTGCATAGAAGCAAAAGCTCGAAGTAAGCGAGGCGGTGGATCATCTGCGGCAATTACCGGTGCCATTATCATCGGCGGGCAGTCGATCTCAGACGACTTCGGTTTTGCGTTGCGAATCGAAGCCGCCCGCTGCGCTCTCAACCGTCCGCGGGCGAATGAAAATGGCGTAGGCCAGAGGAATCAGGGCGAATGAGCAAAGCTTCAGCATCGTCCACGTGTCGAAGATGTCGTCCCAGCTCGTCAGGTCCGACAAAATGTAGCCGGCTTGCACGCAGACGAAATTGTACGGTGCCAGACCTGCAAAGTTTAACACTGCTTTCATTCTTGGGGCATATAGACGAACTTGGCTATTACAGTCGAACCAGGATAAGTGCACAAAATGGGTATCAATTGTTAGAGCACACGCCAACATGAAAACTCACTACGCAGAACTGCGTAGCTTCTTTATGTGGTGGCGTGTGCTCTAACAATTGATACTCATTTTGTGCACTTATCCGGGTTCCACTGTAGAGCATTTATGGTATCAATTTTTGCAGCATGATACTACGTGAAAGACAGCTACGCTGTTCTGCGTAGCGTTCCTTTATGTTGTAGCATGCTGCAAAAAACGTACGGGAACGATACGCCACTGTAATTAATTACGCTCATACAACCTCTTATTTATTACTTTGGCTTAGGCTTAGGCTTTGTTAGCAGTGTACATGCTAGCCTAAGCCACCATCCTCCTATAAGTCACCGAAACATGCTTAGGATACATACCTCCTAAGCTACCAGTGGCGTATCGATTACATACGGCGAAAAATTGATACAATAAATGCTCTAATAGCCGGATTCGACTGTTTATCTGACTAACCGACGAGCGCTGAGATCGCGAAGATGGGCAGGGGTATGTTCAAGAAGGGGGCGACAATGTTCAGCAACCAGCTGGGCGAGATTGGGAACATTCTCGCAAATAGTAGAAACGGCAACAAACGATTTGAATTATCGTCCAGCTGAAACGAAGTGGAAAATAGAATTTCTTTCGTCTGCCTTAGTCCTGATTTGAAGAATTTACGCAAAAAAGCAAATAAAACCCTGTCTTGGTTTTTGTCCCATTCACTTTCGCATTCAACAGGGTACCTATTGAATGTGTGTTTGTGCTTACCTTCTGCTGTAAATAGGTCAAGCGCTGTCCAAAGTAATAGAGCACATATTCGCGACCAAAGAGTTCGGAGAACAGGTAGCAAAGAGTTGCACCGATTGTAGTTAAAATACAAACGAGCACGAATCCACTATACATCCCAAACAAAGCGCCCGCTATCACATTCTGAAAAAAGTGTTACAATTCATGTTATCCGCATTGATATTGAATGTAAGAACTTACGAGAAAGAATGAACCCGGTATTGCAAACGTCTGCTTGTAGAGGTAAGCGGCAATAAAGACCGTGGTGATGTACTCAAAGTGGTGTTGCTGGTAGAGTTTGAACTGCTCAGCAATTGCAGTAAAATTGTCGAACTGACGGGGCAGCGACCAAGCGGCCGCCCCATCCTGCGTGCCATGCAAGCCGGGCGCGGAATAGAGCAGCAGCCATAGCGCGAAAGTCGCGACTGAGAAGATGACGGGTAGGATTATAAGACGAGTCATCTGGGTTGTCTGTCGTCTGTCCGCATTCTGTGCCCGCAATCGAACGGCAACGACGGCACGTCGACAGAGTGGTCGGGCGACAGAAGACTGGACGAAAACGACGTTGACCCGGTCTACATCGACGACAAACGGTCGGGATGACGGCAGTTGCGGAGCGCGCTGAACGCCGACGCAAAGACAGAATGAAGCGCCATGAGTGTAAAGGGAACGACGCGCGTACGTGTTATCCCTCGAGGACTGCAGGGCTACCGGAATCTCACTCGAGAGTCGCTCCGGTCTCTCCCCGCGCCGCGACCAACACTTGTTTACCTTGACTGCCCGTTCAGCAACCTGATTGCGGACAATTTATACAATCAACGACCAGTACAACAATCCAATTATGTGGGTGGACTACGTCACCGTGGCACACGAGTGAACCCTGTTCGCGCAGTTTACAACGTCATGCACAGAGATAAAGGAGATCTAGTGGCGGATCACGAAAGTCTGATGGCCGCAGGAGAGGAAAGGCCGGGCTGACCGCAATTTCGGTCACCATTCACAAGTCCATAACATCGCGCGGCGAGAGATGGTGAGCGGTGCCGGCGGCGTAGGGGTTGTTGACCATCTGTGCGAGCGGCGGCGACGATCCGTGCAGCTCGTCACTGGTGGACTTGTCCCGCTGTCGTCGGTTTTTGAACCAATTCGATACTTGTACGAACGATAGACCCGTCCGCTCGGCGATGGCCTTTTTCTCTTCGGCAGATGGATAGCGATTGCTTTTGTAGCAGTTGCGCAGAACCTGCAGCACAATCAGTGTTGTCTTAATACTTGTAAATTAATACTTGTCAATTTATACTGTTGCTTGGTATTTTAATACAGTCGAACCCGGATAAGTGCACAAAATGCGTATCAATTGTTATAGCACACGCCATCGCACTAAGAGGCTACGCAGTTCTGTGTAGTCAGTTTTCATGTTGGCGTGTGCTCGAACAATTGATACGCATTTTGTGCACTTATCCGGGTTCGACTGTACCATATTACAGTATAATATGGTAATACATGGATTTTGGGCAAAAAGAATTGTGTCGGTATGGTTTTATTTCGAAAATTTGGTATAATGATAACACTGATGACGATGCACAATTTTCAACCGGAAATCGATCGCGACTCACTTTTCTTGAATTCTCTTTGAAGCTGTAGATCGTTTCCTGACCATCCCAAATAGTGTACGGCGGTGGAAATTTCTTCCGAAGACGATATTTTTCCACAGCACCCAGTGGTTTATGCCGACGCGCTTCGACCTAGAAAAACCGTTCCAGTCATCTTCAATTGAAGAACCAAATCGACTGAAAATGAGCGAACCTCAGCATAGTGCGCCTTAAACCAGAGTTCTTGTAGTTCGTCGTGAAACTTTGGTTCGTAAATTGGTCCTCTGAGCGCCGCGTACAATTGAGCATAATTGCCGGCGTGATAGAGGGAATAGAGTTTCGCTCGAAGAATACTGTTCGACTCGGAATGGACATAGTCGGGAAGATCGACGGTGGAGAAGAACTCGACCAACTTTTTGCCGTCCTTGGCCAAGTAGAGCGTCTCGCAGATGCATTCGATCTGTTCCAAGGTGAACACCACCTTGTTCGTTAGAGAATCGGCCATGGAGAGACGGACCTCGGCGCTACCGTACTCCTTCGCCGGCGGCCACAGAGCGATCGAGCAGACCAACTGACGCATTTTGTGTCCGACCGCACCGACCCGCGGACGAGTCGACCAGGCCGAGGCGTCGAATTGCAAGCAGTCACCTGCCGACTGCGAAAGACGGTGCCCGTCTCTAATTGGCGTACCGACCTTTGCTAATCCCCAGTAATTTGCACCGCGACCACCATCCGCTAATCCGAACCGCCGTTGCGCTCGGTCGACGATACTGCCACCGTATTTCCGGTCGAGTCAAATGAATCGGAAGAAAATGTGAGCAAATTGCAAATTGCGAAGGCACAACAAGTGACGGGGAGCGCTAATCGAGTGACACTAAATTGGGAGTTGACTCGACACTATGAGAGGGGGGCGTCGGCGGCGCCCAGGAGTCGACCCGAGTTGTGCGTCCCGCGGAGGCGGGTCGCTAATGAAGGACGACCGCCGATTTGTTGCTCATTGTGCCCCGGAGGTGAGTCTTTTCGTCGCCAGAAAATCACCGCCCGCACAGCGCCGGTCGGGCGGCGTCTGGTGTGCAAGTCGCGCCTTATCTGCCGCGACCATCGCAACGATCCCCAGCAAATCCACGGTGATAAACGTATGCAACAAATCTTCTACGCCCAGATTACCGGATCATCTTTTGTCCTGAAGTTGTCGGTACATTGTTCACGAACCTTATTGTCTCTCAACTCAACTACTGTGTCACAATGATATATTACTTGCGTATTTTGTTCTGGTTTCCGTTGTCGAACGGGTTCTTAAAAGGATTGGTGCATATTTAGACTTCTCTTTCATTTACGGACTTATCCAACATCACACTCTTCTTTTCACGCGTGTCGGAAACGAGAACAAGTTTCAACAACCGAAGGCGATTGTCCTCGAGCAACAAAACAAATGAGAAGGTTCGATCACATAGTGCGACGTCCCTTCAATGGTCGTTTGAATTTGCCGGCCGCTTTGCCCGGCGGTCCGACCAATCGTGCGATTTTCGTCGTCTGCATCATCAATCCTTCAGACTTGGTCGCGGGCACAACACTGCAACAATACACAATGACATTTTAGTTAAGAATTTGTATTGGGTAAAGAGACTACTACAGCCGAAACCGGATAAGAGCACATAATTTCCATGCCCCGAATTTTTGTACTATGTTTTGTACACGTTGTGAAACCGGATAAGAGCACATTTTTTTCAGACCCCAATCTTCAGTTTAGTACTGAGGCGAAACCGGTTAAGTGCACATGCCCAAATGTCGATCAAAATCAGTCTTTATGATTGAACAAATTCATGCAATTTGATTGACAATTCGTCAATTTACCAGTTCTTTTGAGCAAATACTGACATGAAAAGCTATTTCGTCAAATATTTACGTCAGAATATCTTGCTAATTAGCCAAATTGACGTTTTTACGAAGCCAAAAGTGGAAAAGGCGGGAAAAGCACCACTAAAGAAAAACCGGATAAGAGCACATTTTTTCCGAGCCGGGTCGATGTGCTCTCATCCGGTTTCGACTGTATATAAAGCACCGTAAACCCAGAATTTTAGATCTGCCTTAACGATTACCGTATTTATTCTAATATAAGGACAGGGTAGGGAGTGATCGAAATATATAAGGACAGGGTCGAAGGTAATCGAAAAATGTCTTTATAGTGGAATAAATACGGTAAATATCGTTATGGGATCATTACTTGAAATGGATATTAATCGTACTAAGTATTGATACTCCATTAAATGAATTCTGGATTTTGAGTAGGCGCGACATTCAATAGGATCAATTAGTGGTTAACAGTTGGCAAAAATTGGACTATATTGCTCAATGAAAATTCGTATTCCCTTACTTGCATCCCAGAGCGCGTAACATTGTAGTCATCTTCTGATCGGAAATCTTGAGCGACCGAGACCACGGAGTTACAGGCAGTGTGTAAGAGCCAACTGAAATGATCTTGACTGAAACAAAGCACAATGATGCCAAAAAATAACGCACCGTCTAATAATAAAGCCAGCACCAACATATGACTGAGCAATCGATCCTTGTCTGTCGAGCTGACGTTCACTCGAAGCTTGTCCGGACCTCTCTGCTGCTTGTTAAACATAGCCTCAGCTGAAATCAGATACTCATTACGACATGGGGAAAGACAGCGTCGAAACGTTAGATGCAACGGAAAGCGCTATCAGAGACTGATTGTACCGTATTTCTTCTAATAGGGCGACAGTCGCCTTATTTTTCGATCCATCGCTAGCGGGTCGCACTATTAGAGAGGGTCGCTCTATTTTTCGATTCCTGTATTGCTAGTTAATAAGTCGGCAAAGTGCTTCGTTTTTATCTAGATTCGCGTCAACACTGCTCCTATTTCACCAAATCTTTCACCAATTATGAGACAAAATGAGACATTAGACATAATAATGTTGACCGTTTCGGACTGCTTTTGTTACCGTACCTTCATAGTACTGCTGGAGGGGGTCGCGCTATTAGAGAGGATCGCCCTATATTTCGATCCGTCGCTAGGGGGTCGCCCTATTAGAAGGGTCACCCTATTAGAAGAAATACGGTACTATTAATGACACTGGGTAGTATACAGTCGGAAACTTGGCCACCAGACCGGGCAAAAAACTACGGTACCTAACGCAAAAGATATGTCCAGGCCTGATCGGGCAACACAAAACATAGCGTATTGATTTATAGGCTGCAATGCTTAGTAAACCACGCCCCGGTCTGGCCGCCGAGTTTTTATAGTAAATATGGATGAGCTTATTTTTGCTCATCTAAATAAATGTTTCAAAATGCGAACCTTGAGCAGAATGTTCAAAATAGTCCGCAGTTGGTCGACGGAGTAGTTGGGGTAATCATCATCGAATGCGGCGTGCGGCGATCGGGAAGATGGCGATTCAGAAGGACTGTTGGTCATCGTCGGCGTTGGTCGAATAAATTTGGTGACGGGGCCATTGAGCCGCGGTCGTTCGGGAACGATTTCCGTGAGCAAAGGGGCCTTGGGTCGCCAGAGATTCGCCATGGGGACGGGGAGAGGAATGGACGACGGAGTGGGTATGAGCGGCTGCTTGGGCGGACGCGACGTGACCATGAGCATGGGGGTGGACGGCGTGGAGAGCAGCGCGGGTGACTCGAGCGGCATATTGAGCAGCGCCCGCGGTCGTCCACCGAGCAGCGATTGTCGACCGACGACAGCCGCAGGGGACCGACTGCTCTCCGAATCATCGTCCACATCCATCGGACTGCCCGATCGCACTCCCGATGAACTCGATCGTGGACGCTGCTGTTGATCGAAAGTCGCGTCTACCAAGTCGTTTCGATACGACATCGCAGGTGCCTGCTCTGGCAACGGCAGCAGACCGTTCGGTATCAACGGCTGTCTACCGTGAGAGAATGAGAAAGGCGCCTAAATATTCGTGCACGTCAGGAAACGAACTTGACCGTTGTTCAAAACAAACAAACTCACCACATTAGAAGAGACCGGAGAAGGCAAAATTGGTGCGCGCGGTGTGGAATGCATATATTGAGACGAATGCGCTGGATGCTCATTTCGAACACCCTGCAACAAAACCGGTATACACCACTAAAAGTGTGTCAAAAAATGATAGAACGTGCAGGACATTTTTTGTTCAGGAGACTAAATAAAATGGTAAAACGTACATCGCCCAAAAGTGGAATCTTTACATTGGAAACAACTGGACGTTGTTCTTCCTTGTTATCTTCGCGGTCTTCGTCGGTTCCCGTCCAGACGAAACTGGAATTCGGTCCATATTCTTTCTCTTTCGCTTCCGCCATCACTGAACAAAGATAAAGGATGATTAAGATAGAAAGCATTGAACGACAGACATTGCCGGTCGAGTGCATCGTCGTCGCCACCGGGATTGCTCAGTTCTTCGACGTAATCGAGCGGGTTGATATCGGGCGCCAACAATGTTTCTTCCTTGGACGGCGTTTTAACTGGCGCTGGGGTTGCCGTCGGTGGTTCGTCATCCTGTAATGCAACCGACCTTGACGCGTAATTTGCAAAAAAAAGCAAACAACCAAAACGAAATGAATAAGGACAGGATAAGCCTGGGAAAAGAAACAGAAGGGAGATGACCAAATTTAGGTTAGAGAAATAGAAGGACGCACGTTGTCGACGTGCGCTTGAGCAGGAGAATCGTCGGGTCCTGAGCCGGGCGGAGTGGTGGGACCTTTGTCGGGGGCTTTGGTGGAAAGCCAGTCGCTGATCTTTTCCATGTTCTCTTTGCTCGACCAACCAGAGTTCGTCTTTTCGTCCTTTTTCGCGGGCGCAGCTTTCGCCTTGACCCTAGGTCGCACCGCCTGGCGATAATGGCCGAGATTGCGATCGAAGAAGCCGTCGACGAGCTTTTTGTCGCGAGCGCGGTCGACGACGCTGCCTTCGGACGGCTTGGCGACCTGTGGTTTTTCGCTCGCCTGCTTCAGTCGATTACCCACACCGTTGTACTTTTTCCATTTGTCTTCTATGGTATCGATCTTCACTGGTACTTTTTTCTTAATCTTGAAGCTGGGGAGTGGCTGTGTCGCCGCCGACAGAAAGTCAAGACCGGGTGGCAGTTCTTCGGGCGGCGGAGGAGGACGACGCAGCAGTGGTCGCCGATGAGGTTGCTGTCGTCCGTCTCTGCTTGGTTTCACATCATCATCGTCCGACATTCCGTCATGGCCGCCATCGTCGGAGAAGTAGTCGTCCAAGTCGAGCGGACGCTGTTTCATATGTTCGCGCTTCTCGGCCATCTCCGTGAGTCGCCGATGCTGGAGCTGCTTCTTCGATAGCGGCGATCGCGCAAAACAGTTGGCCGACGTCCGTTGCCGACGTTTTCTGAACACGGGCAAGCTCGGCGGGAACTCGGCCTTCCACTGGTCCATTTCATTTTGCGTCAGTCTGCACAATGCCAGAGTAGGTGGATTCAAGAGTATCGCCTTGTATTCATCGTCGTTGAAGTAGCGCTTGACGTCGCTTCTTCTTATCTTCGCTGCGCGTATAACCAGCCTTTTATCGCCGCGAAATTTCAGTCCAGGAATGGATCGTGATGGTCGTTCGTCGTCGACTGTTTCTTGTCCGTCATCAATTTCGATGAGATCTTCGGGCATCTGTTCGTCAGGGAAGCCGAACACAATTTCTTCGTCCTCTGGACTACTCGATACCGAATCGGGCGACTTGGACGCGCTGTTGACATCGCGTCGAAGAGCGGCGTTTAAACGAGCTTCCCAAGCGTCGTCGTCATTCGCGTCATCAGCCGGTTCTAACTTCACTGATGCATCGTCCACCGACTCTTCCACCTCTCTCTTCACTTCCACTTTCACTTTCGCCGATCGCCTTTCCGGCGATTCCGCGTGGGCACTGGCATTGCTACTCTTTCTCGACACGGGTTCCCATCTTGAGCTCCTTCGTTCGTTCTCATTGCGTTTTCTTCTCGCTGGCGGTGGAGAGCACTTTCTTTCCCTGATACAAAAGAAATTTGCGTCTTATTATATTCATCATTTCTTTCACGGTAAAGAGCGTACTGTAGAAAGCACTGTAACCCCAGAAATTTAGACGTGCAATAGTGACTAAATGTCGTTGTGGGACGTTTACTAGAAATGGATTAAAATCATACGAAGTAATGATACTCAATACACTAAATTCGGGATTTTGACAGCGCGCGACATTGAATTGAGA
>JAQGCX010000826.1:0-13766 GCA_034700205.1 Plectus parietinus | reverse complement strand
TTGCGCGTTACCTCGCGTGGTAACGCATGAACCGAATACTCCACGCGCTCGGCACTGTATTACTGAATTGTTGTTGCTGCTATTAATGAACAAAGCATTTCAGACATGGACGCGGCTCAGTTGGTTGTTCCGTTCGGCGTGGGAAAACGAAGATGTGTGGGCGAAAATCTCGCCAGGCAGGAACTCTCCTTGCTCATTGGACGTCTGCTGCAAAAATTCGAAATCCACGAAGACCCAGCCAACCCCGTTGATATTCATTACGCAAAGCCAGGACTTAATCGCATGCCTGTTCAATGCCCTCTTATATTCAAGAAAATTGCTGGATAATGTAATGTGATAACGTACGTTATTTGATTTCTATTTGCTGTAACTTTTATTACTGTTTGCAAATATGGTATACCATATTAGTTTCGTTGTATTTATGATATTTTCTTCTTCAATTTTCAACATAAAAAATGATTTAAATTACTGATGACATTTTTAATTTTGTTGTTGATGAGAAAGAAATGTACTACTACTTTGATTGCTGAACAAATTACAGTTCGGATGCATTCTTTTTTCAACTAGATTTTAAAACTAGAGTTATAACGGGACCCCGACCCCAACGATCCAGACCCGATGTTTGTGTCAGTCGTGGAACTTTTCTGGTTGATCTGCTTCATTGAAAAATGGATAGTATTGAGCAAATCGTGCAATGCAAGACGAATTTGAGATTAATGAAAGAGGCGTCAATTCCGGAATGACGTTTTTGCATTCTGTTCTGTGTTCGACAGGGAAGTAGCTAGGAGGTTGGCACGGCCGGCCGGAGAGTACGAGCCATCCCCAAAATTCGGATTCTATAAATGACAGTAGGGTCCGTCTTCTTTGACAGAACCGTCGCATCCCCACTAAAAAAAGAGTAGGACCACTTTATCATAGTTGTTGTAAAATAGTACCATTGCAGGTCCAAGTTTAATGAAGAGCTTTATTATAACTCTATGGATAGTGAAGTGTAATTCCTCCTTGTGACAGCACCGAGCTATTTCCACCCATACATCCACTGGTCACACACACACACACGTAAATTGTTTACGAAAATAGTGTACGAGATGTTTCACTACATTTTGATTACAACATGGAAACTGGAAAGTTACTCACTTGCCAACGTATAACCCAACAGAGAAATAGAGATGCACACAATAATATATTCGCGAACCATTGCCAGCTGCAAATTTATTATACACTGCAGTTATTAGTGCGAAACAACGCAGAGTTCTACATTTGATGCAGAACCAATTTCCCCCCCTTAAATAATCAGTTGGAAAGTGTTAAATTCAATCGGGAAATACAGGTATGTGAGTTTTATTGAGTTCCATTTTCGGTTTCGGGCTGTTTACTTTCATTGAAAATCGAAGATTTCATTTAGAGCTATCATACAGTTTCATTCAATTCGGAATTCAAGTTCTGTCATGCCTGAAGCCCGTATATAAAATTAATTGAGACGAATCAAATATACTGGCTTTTAAAATGTTCTTTCTCGTTTTGTTTAGAAAAGATGAACCGACACAACAAAAATTGATACATTATGTCTCGAAAGTTTTCTTTTACGTAGTCGCTTTGATAACAGCTGGTTGTTAGAATTTGCTTATGTGCTCAGTTATTTGTCCACACAGATTTGCAATCAGCAAAGAGTTTGATTGAAGAAAAATTCCTCGACGAGTAGTGCTGACGAAACATTGCGCCTGGCGAGCATTGAATGTCCACGAAGAATTCGAAAAATTTTCACTAACGAAATTCCGTCTCACACATCTCATGTCAGGGCAAGTCGTTGCTTTATTCAAAAGTTTTCACATCACATATTTGGTAAATATGAAGACTTAGCGAAGACTCAGTCAGATCTAAATATTTGCTTGAATAGACCACGAAGTGGTACAGAATCTGATTTTGCTGATTTCAATAATTTCAAAAGTACGAGTGCGGTATTTTTGAGCACAAAAACGGCATCACTATCGTTAATGACTGCGTCGTCCCACGAGTCTTTTAATTTTTTGACTTCCAACACTAACAGCAAAATGTGTACAACCGCCGGGCAAAATATCGCGCATTGCTTTCTCTCCGGCTGATAATGTGCGGGAAAAATTTTTGTTCTGAAAGTTACATGCTTGCTTCAGAGCCTGAGGGGTATTCCCACATACCGTATTTTCGGAAATAGTGACACTGTGTCACTATTATTTCATACCCTCTGGACCCTGTGCCACTATTTCTGCGTGTGCCGCTGTTTCTGTGTGTGCCACTATTATTTCAACCTGCCCATGAACAAATTTTACCACTTAGCTGCGGACAAAATTGAACAATTGAGGAGCAATTTAGGTCACATAGTCTTTTATCTAGCACTTTCATTGGAGAAACAATGTAATGCGATCGATAACGAACGGCCAACATGTGAATTTTACCTAATTGTATTCAAATTCAGGGCCAAATTACTCTTATGAGGAAAGAAAATAGTGGCCCATGTGGACTATTTCTGCGTGTGCCACTATTTTCTAAAATACGGTACACAGCTCCTCCAAAAAGGAACAGGGGTATGACCAGTCGCGATTGCTTGCGATCACTTGAGTTCAGTGTGTGTATCATTTGCTTACGCTGCAGAGGGAAAGCCAGTTAGTCTGCCTCGTGATTGCATCGCGCTACGTGCCTGCTCGAGTTTGTCTCTTTCATGTTGATTTTGTTTTTTTAAAAACAAAACTGTATCTCCTCGGTGTGTGCTGGAAACTGGGTGGGAAACCATTCTCGCATTAACCGACTAAGAGTTACTGCAATGTTCGTATGGTTGTGACCCAAGGCAGAGGTGGGAAAGGTTTGACCCCTAGGGGGAGGGGGATTTAGTCTCCACCCCGGCGGTCTCCAAAACCCCATTCTATCCAGTGCTTGTCCAAAAAATGTTTTCGCCACTACGTGGCGAAAACGTTCCATCCCCCCGACCTTTTGGCATCCTAGGGATCTGGACCCCTGGGGGAAGGATATCCCCCATCTCCTCCGTGCCCACCTCTGACCCAAGTGACGTTGTTTGCAAACAACTGGAATAAACAACAAGAATTCGTGAGATCTATGAATTAGCTCATGATCTTGCTCCACTTCACATTTTGAACGCGATGAAAGTGAACGTGTTGTTATTGACACTGACTTTGCAAACAGAAAATGAGAGAAATTGAGCGTCACTGGGCGGTAAGCTGGTTCTGCAGAGCATATGATCAAAGCTCGCAGCTCGCAGCTCATTCTTCTCTTGTTGACGGCGTACGAGATAGCATTCTCAATGCGAATCTTGTTTCATTTATAATTCTACATATTGGCATTTAGCAAAATGCGAGCGCGATAATTGTATTTTGAGAGTATTGACTCTTTAATTTTGTTTTCGTATTAATATTGACAGAATTACTTCAGATGGCGTACAGCGGCATCCAGTCGGGTCTAGTGCTGTTGGCTATCCACTTGACTTTCGCACAGAGAGCCGATTTCAGCACGCTAAAGCTCGTTCACGCGGTACGATGTCACTTTCTTTAAAATCAGTGATAGAGTGTGTGGTGGATGAATATCGATTTGTGCATTGCATCAGACATGTGCACGGTCAAATAGCCCGGAATTCGGTACCAAAAAAATGCGTTTTTTCCCATGGGAAATGGTTGTTTCGTTCCCCCCGACTGCAGGAGGGATGGCTCAAAGTAAAAATTTCCTCCATAGAAGGGATCTGGATTTGTACTGCGACGTGTGTGATGATTTGTACTTGCACTTGAAATCTCCAAACAAGTGCACTTCTGTGTGCGGCACTCACAATTTATGAGTTAAATTTGCTGCAGATTTGGCGCCATGGCGATACGACACCGAGCGAGACATTTCCGACGGACACAGAAAATGACGAGTCAACTTGGCCCGAAGGGTTCGGTCATGTAGTGACACGCAAGGGCATCGAACAGAATTACGAGCTAGGCAGATGGCTCCGAAAACGCTACGACGGATTTATCTCGCTCGACTATCGTGCTCCTCAGGTACTGGGCAGTTTTCCAATCAGTACTATTAGTAAAATTGTGAATTTTGTAATAATTTAAGTAATAATACTATTACTATTACTAAAATTTATTACTCAATACTCTGAAATAACAATTTTAGTTTGCAAACAGTCTGTTCGGATGCGGTAATTATATCACTGATTCTTTGCCTGGGGCCTATTTCCTAAAAGAATTGCAACTTGCAGAATTGCAGAATTGCAAATTGGAGAACGCGCGCATTGGCGGTTGCTATGCGTTTCCATGGCAATAGCCAATGGGCGCGTTCTGCAAGTTGCAATACTTTTATGAAATAGGTCCCCGCACTTGCGTTTTCTAGTCAGTCCGCAATTTGCAAGCGCGTGCGCTTTATTTATCCACACTTGCAGATTACAATTGTAAAACGCAACTGTAAATTGCAAGTCCTTTATGAAATAGGCCCCTGCTTAATTATTATTGTTGTTGGTAATATCGATAAATAATTAAAGTGGAACACGAACAGTGTGTTTTGGAGTTTCATGTGCACATGTTCAAGAATCAACTTGGAGAACGCTCCCTGCTCTCGTAACAAAAGCGGCATTGTGTTCAAATCAATAAAGACTGACATTTGAGTCAGATTCTATTTCCACGTAGTGCCAAGTCCGGGTCCGACAGACGCAGACAGCTTATGGTATTCATTTCATGCAGAAATCATTTGCAATTGTTCGGATTTTGCGCTTCACCAGCCGATTTCATATATTAGATGATGAAATTAGTGTCGCTGACGTCAGAAATTTACGGTTGCTGGAACCGGGAAACTAATTCCCAAACAAAACAAGAGTGTTATTGTGAGGATACCTTTCTTTGTCTTCCGTACCGTTCGAAATCGATAAAACAAAACAGCGTCGACTTCCGAAGTTTCTTGTTCGTGACAATGCTGCTGCTGGTGACAGCAAACCTTGACAACGCGATGCTCAATTATTTACTTGTTTCCGTTCGATTGCAACAAAATCGGCTGAAACAATAGCCGCAGCGTCGTGTTACATGCTAAGTGCATCGGAAATCGAAAACGACGTCTGCTTCTACGCGGACACCACTGAACTCTTGCGAAACATGAACAGCTACTGATGGGGCCGCAATTGTTCGCCTGGATTATTGCGATTAACTTTTTTATTTGTATTGAAAGTGGTAAGCTATGTTCCGCGTATATTTTACAGTACCTCATTCCATTGATATGGTAATATTTTTCCGCAGTTATATTTATTTCAACTACGAGCATTTCGGCAAAATTTTCTCTGTCGTCACCCTACCGCCCCTTCCTCCAATTCTACGGAACTGAATCCCCATTCATATTTTCAGCCAATGAATTCGCAGTCTACAAAGAGCTGACAAGAGGTTATGACAGTAATGTGCGCCCTATTCACAACTCGAGCTTACCTACGATCGTCACCGCACATCTATCGTATTTCATCCTGCTCAACATGGTCAAATAACCTCTCTGATTATCGAAAGCTCGATCTTACATTTCGCTACTTTGCAGGATCAACCCGCTGAAACCATCAGTTTCATGACAGAAATTGTTCTGGTCAGTGAAAGTCAGTGGACAATATAATTAGTTTCTAGTTCAAAAGCTTCCAGGCTTGGAATGATCAGATTGTAAAATGGAACGCGACGGCATATGCTGACATCAACTCCGTGGTTGTTCCAGCTTCTCTGCTATGGAAACCAGACATCATTGTCACAACTAGGTGAAACTATGTATCTCTTTGGTAATAGTAAGTTATCCACAAATCCGGTAAATATTTTTTTGATTTCCCAAGTTCCCAAGTTCCCAAGGGGTTCCCAAGTCAGAACATAAATTTCGCTGTTTATATGCATTTGAGGTCGTACATTCCGAGAATCCCATCAGTGTTGGTCAATTCGGCTTAGGAATGGTCGAAAACTGCTTGGCAGTCGAAGATTTGTAGGTCATTCAACTCGAAAATTTGTAATGGATTTTCATGCATTATTCGTGTTGATCAAGAATAGATAAAAATCCATTTCAAATTTTCGAGTTGAATGACCTGCACATCCTGAACCGCCATTTCCTTTAGATTATTTCTGAGCTGAATTGACCAAAATCGATCTGATTTTCCGAATCTACGACCTCAAGCACATATAGAAATCAAAAATTATATATTGAATTGGAAATCCCTTAAAAATGTTTGAGTAGTGCCTGGTTTATAGCCTGCAGACCGATTTTATGATGCCGGAAAAGGAGCGGTATGTGAGTGTGATGGGAGACGGGACGGTGACTTCGGCGTCGCCTTGCATCATCGACAACCAGTGCAAGTTGAACATCGAGCACTTCCCCTTCGACATCCAAGAATGCTACGTCACGCTCGGATCATGGATGTACGATAGTAGCAAAATTGACCTGCTCATCGGCAATTACAGCGATCAGTATAATCCTGACATGCACAAAGTAAGCAACAATTTCAGGATCGTCAAAAATTATACGAAAGGGTTTAATCGGCTCCAGTTCGGCATTACAAGCATAACTTTGCAATCGAGCGTTCCTTTAGATTATTTCTGAGCTGAATTGACCAAAACCGATATGATTTTCCGAATCTGCGACCTTTGCAAGCGAACAGAAAGCCTAGGATCTAACTTAGAGAATGATACCTAATTTGTTGGGCAAAAAGGCACAGAGTGATGCTAAATTTGCATAAAACAAAATGCTTCATTTTGACACATGTCACTGCCCATGATACTGAACACCGTTCAACTCGATCACTCGGCGTAGGCGCGCCGTTACAGAGTTGCACACATTTTGTTGTATGCAAATTTAGCATCAGTCTGTGCGTTTTTGCCCAACAAATTTGGTATCATTCTCTAAGTTAGATCCTAGGCTTTCTTTTAAAAATACCCGCTTGCAAAGTTATGCTTGCAATGTCGAACAGGAGCCGATCAAACCCTTTCATATAATTTTTTACCAACCTGTATTACCGTATTTATTCTAATACAAGCCCCATCTCTAATAGAAGCCTCGTCTCCAAATTGAAGCCCCCTCCAGCGAGGGATCGAAAAAATAGAAGTCCTGTCTCTAATAAAAACCCCCTTCCGGCTTCACCTTGGTTAAAGCAAGCATTCCCAGTCAAAGTATGGCATTTTCACATGACTTTTATGCATTTAGGCTATTTTTTAACCATCTTGAGGTTCAAAAACGCTCTTTTTCAAGTTTTAGTTGAAAACTTATTGGTTTTGTCAAATATTTGCACTTAAAAGTACCAAAAGTCGTCGATTTTGCGTGAAAATTTTTGATATTCCATTGATTGAAAAATAGAAGCCCCGTCTCTGATAGAAGCCCCGTCTCCAATAGAAGCCCCGGGGCTTCCATTAGAATAAATACGATACTGGTGGTGTTGAAAGCTTAGCGCTTCATTGTCTGTTACGGACCTAATGTACTGATATTAGTGGTGCAAGTTGTGTTTTATTCAAGAAATTTTTCAGTTGAGCTGACGTTGGCGATCAGCAACAATATTCTGCGTCTTTTGTAATTCATAATACATTCGTCAAGAGTCTGCAGAGATTGTTTGCGCAAGTTCAATTTATTATAATGTTCTTTGCTGCTTGCATGACCGGAGAGTCGTGATCAAAATATGGCATTTGCTACTATTCGTCAAAACACTCGCCGACACATTAATAAAGCATGTTAATTAAAATCAGTTGCACCACACGTAACTACGAACGTAGCTTTGTCCATTTTCATCAAATTACAGCAATCGTGATCAAAATACGACGTCTGTTGATCGGCAAACACGAAAGGGAGTGCTTGAGGAAAACAAATTTTCAGCGCACATTACGCAAGCAAGGTTGTTGTTCTTTTAATATTCAAGATGTTTTCTCGAATCTGGCCCTCACAATAATCCAGCAAGAGGAAGGCTACTAATTCAACTGATTGTATTGCTACGCAACACTAGTCATTCTGCAAAAAACTTCTTACGGCCAAAAAAATAAGGTGTTAGCAATGGCAAGGTTTCTTCTCTTACCACTCAAAACGTAGATCCCAGTTCATCTATTCATATAACTGAGCTGCTGCTCATTACAACATGGTTTCGACACAAACAATTATTTACTGTTTATCGTGAAAACCTGATTTTATTGAAATAAAGCTCACCAGTCGCTGAATTAGGCTCACGGATTATTTTCATCATTTTTTTTCTGTTTATTTTGGTCTAGCCACAAGTACAGGATAAGCGACAGAGCCTATTGTCAAATACATACAGTACAACGATGAATGAAAGCGAAAATGTGAATACATGTGCACATCAGTGTGAGAGAAAGAAGAGGGATACAACAAAGCTAGCAAATACGATCACATGAGTAGAAAGATGCTGTACAATTATAGCATCACTTTTACCAAGTTATCGGGCTGTGTTTTGCACTGGCACTTCTAACAGGATCACAACTTTAGCATCGACAAGAAGCTTTGTAATTTCACCGCTTTCGTGGTTTTGACACAATTATTTGCTGCATATCGTCAAAACCTGATTTTCTCGAACGGATCATGGGTGCTAGAAGGCGGAGGCTTCATGTACTGGAGCAAAGATCTGGGGACTTTTGCTCTTTGGTGCGGGTTCCAGCGGGGCCCCCCTTCAGTACTAGGTACACATGTGGTGGGTACAAAAATTTCAAGTAGGTATGGGTATGGGTATACCTACCCACTCAAAAAATCGTGGGTATACCCACAAAACGGGTATGGGTATGGGTATTTTACCGGTAATTTTCGGGGATGGGTACGGGTATACTCATATGTGGGTTTGGATACCACATGTGTAGTACTAGGGCATGTGGGAACCGGTGTCTTTTACCTCTTCTGCCTCATCGATAATCCGCCCCTGCTTAGGTTCGTGAAAACCCGACGCAAACTACGTGTAAGCAAAGCTATCGCATCAGCAGACGCTCTAAAAACTTGCATAATGCACACAGGTTTCGACTATGAAATGGTGGCATGCAGAAGACAAGTGACCTTTTGGCCTTCTTTGACAAAAAAAGATCTTTCATTCCATTATCCTTTCACACTGTGCACACATCGATAGGTACGTATTAAAGCATCTTAGAGTTGCGTGCATAACCACCGAAAATTCGCATACAATTCGATCAAAAATCGGCACCTGAGTCACGTGAGCGTGACGGTGACTCTTTTAGGTAATCACGACAAAGAGCAAAATCCTTAAAATTTACATACAGAGCATGCAACTACACCGACTTGCACGCCATGCGAAATTAAACTGTCTTGTCTGTACAAAATTGTCACGCAATCTAGCGGGGGAATGTTTGTCTCGATCTTTGTGGATATAAGCAATCAAAACTCGCAAAACTCGCAAATTGTGCTCGAAAGTTCACCAACTCTAACAGAAATCTGAACATGCTCTGTTCGGTCGTCTTCCTCTTGTGCTCGCCTTGTTTCGCAATCGGTTTCCGAAAAGAAACCGGGAGAAATATCCAAATTATGCCACTCGCTGCAGCCATTGAGATAAAAACAATAAAAAACGGTGAATATGTTTGCTTAAATGGTCATTTAACAAGAGAAAAAGTTATTTAAATTGCTTTTTTGTGCATAAAGTTGAGCTGCATGCAAAATAATGCACCGCAGTCCGTTTTAACGTATAAATTTGGAGCGAATCTGCGGTATTTCTTAATGCTACAACTAAATCAATCACGGTTACCTGATTAATATTACTAACTTCTCGTCTCCGGCCCGTATTTGCATTGCTATTCGGAAATTTTTAGCGATCGCATCTGACGACACCACTACCAAAAAATCCGCCCCACTGGTAGTAACTATGCCTGTGACTGTTATCGACAAAATTTCCTCCAAAGGAAAAGCTTCCATCAGCATGAAATCAAAGCGCTTGTGCAAAGACCGAATCGTTGGAGTAATGATTGGCATTTGCCAGGGATGTTTTCACCAAGAGAGCATCCACACTGAAACTTTTGGTAATACTAATTCTTTTTATATGTTCGTACAATTTTTCTAAAGAAACTGTTTTAGGTCATCAAATGCAGGAGGGCACAACAAGAAAAGAGTTTGACATTCCATGGGCGAAGTTGAACGAAACTAGCGTTCGGTGTTGTAAGGAAATGTGCAGCTTCACCGACTTCAAGAAGCTCTGCTGTAATGGTGATCCATTTCGTATGATCCAAAAAAAACCCGCAAACAAATAAACTCGCAAGTTATTTTTAATGTAATGAAAACGGCAAATAGTAAATAAAAAAGTTGTGAGATATAATCCTAACCTCTCAAATCAAACAATAAACAATGTGAATGAGCCATTAAGTTGTAAGCAAACTTTGATACAAAATTGTGCAAAACGTATTTAGAGTGAACTGAGCATGCTATATGCACGTGTCTACTATATGTGTACTGAGTCATAAAGCTGCGACTACAGTGCTCGTACATATCAAGCAACATAGTTCATGTCCAGCAACATACTTGTACAGTAACATACCTGAATCACGATACCGTGCTAATACTATGCGCGAAATCGATGTCAATACGCATTGCTATGACAACCGGTCACATACATGACATACTTGTCCAGCAACATTCAAACTGAATAGAACTTCAAGTTCTTAGACATGTATGTCGTTGGAACAAATATATTGCTGGACTGTCGATGTATTGTACACCTTGTTGCTGGACATGAATGAGCATTGTAACCGCGACTTAACGAGGAATTCTCCATCCGTCGCATTCTCATCAGTGCTATATTGGCTTTGCAGATAAGAAATTGCGAAAAACTCCATAGGTGTTTACGGGTCAAAAAGTTGGAGGGGGGAGAGTTCACATGGAAAATATCAAAAAAGTGAAGTGAGCCAAGTGATGCTGGTGGTTTCACATGCCTTCCTGGCCTCAGCTTGGATTCCATCAGGCCCAACTACCTTCCCAATCTTCATCTTGCGCAGGGCGCACTCAACTTCCACTTTGGTGATGGCGTGGATTGGGCCAGGCACTGGGGTCACCTCATCGCATGGGTCTCAAGGGTTTTCTTCATTGAGTAGGTTCTTAAAGTACTCACCCCAGCGGTCTCGGATGTCGTTCTCTCTTTGCAGCAGTACCCCATTGGGGTCCTTGATGATTTTCACCATCTGAATGTCCTTTGTTACAGCACTGCGTGCTCGAGCCAGCTGGTAGACTGCGTTCTCACCAGGGGTGGGCAAGGGGGGGGGGGTATGGGGGGTAGCTACCCCCCCCCCAGACGGGCTGTTCCCTTTTTCCTTCGCGGTCTGGGGGGGGGTAGGAAAAAAATTAGCAATACAAGGGGTGTGAAAACCTGTGACCCCCCTTCTATTGTTTGAGGTGTGAAAACCTGCGACCTTTTTTTTTTTTTGGTCCGGAAAAATTGTTTTTTGCGAAAATTTACACTAGATATTATGAGGGTCTGATCTTGGGAGGGGGTATATACCCTCCCAGACGAAAACCGGTGCCCACCTCTGGTTCTCACCCTCCATCAAATATAACTAAAACTATCCATTTAATGCAGCTGTATACAGGACAGCAGGAGCGAAGCCAGAACTCGAAGGACGGGGGGGGGGGCAAATCGGTAAAACGATAAGGGGGGAATCTTCTCTCTTTTTTCAGATCTCAAAATGACGGGGGACTACGCCCCTCCCGTCCTCCCCCCTAGCTTCGCCTCTGCAGGACAGCGTCATCATTTCAACGCTTACAGTAAGTGAATCGCAAATTGCGTCGATAAATTTTATGTCGGCTGGACGCGCAACATACAGCGTGCATGTAAAACAGCGGCCGTCAAAACAGCGGCGCTCAAAGCAGCGGTTTCAAAACAGCGGTCATACCGATTGAACAATTGTAGGCATGTGTAGGATTTGTAATGCAATCTTTTTTATTCGTTTTCAGTTTTTTAAATTGGTTGCGGGAAGTACGCGAATGTACAGGGTGGGTGGAAAGTAACGACCCTTTTTTGTTTTTGAATAACTTCGCTAAACTTGCACCAATTTATTTGAAACTTAAGAATTTTGTTGTCCAGATAATGAGAATTTTTTGAAAAAAATGGCGAAATTTCGTTAAAGTATGGCCGAGATATGGTCAAAGAAGTAAAAACCCAGGCTCAGCGCACACTAACGCGCAAAGTAAGGCAGAAGTGAAACTGAAGCTAACTTTTTCGCCATTTTAACTTCAGTTTGCATTCAAAAAGATCAAAAAATGTTCAAGTCGGTGAATTTGATTTTTTCCGCACAGCATACGCACAATTTTTTGCGCTTTGCATGCAAATTGCCTCCAAACTTCAGAGACTATATATCGGTCACACTTAAACGCAATTTCATAAAATATTTTTCGAAAAAATTCTCATTCTTTGGAGAAAAAATTCTAAAGTTTCAAGCTAATTGAGCTATTCAAAATACAAAAAGGGTCGTTACTTTCCACCCACCCTGTATTTGTATCCAGAGTAACTTTACCTGAAAAAAAGCAAAACAGAAAAACAGCATAGTTTCAGGTCAGCGAGAGACGAGTACCGTATTTTCGGAAACAGTGGCCCGGCCACTATTATTTCAAACTCTCTGGACCCCGGGTCACTATTTCTGCCTGGGCTAATATTATTTCAACCGCCAAATGAGCAAATTTTAAGCTTAACTGAAATAACAATTGAAGCTTTGTAGCGCTAAAAAAGAAGAAATTAAATAATATCATGTTATAAAGCATGCAATTTAAACCAAATATTAACACAGAGCGCTATTAAGGTAGAATTTCTGTCTTAATCAAGTGTGTTCCATGCAAAAAATAGCATGTGGAGTGGATTCTTGCAGTAGAAAATAGTGGCCCTGAGTCACTATTTCTGCCTGGGCCACTATTAATTCAACCTCTCCGGACCCCGGGGCACTATTTCTGCCTGGGCCACCACTTCATTTCTGCCGGGCCACTATTTCCGAAAATACGGTAGATTCTGACAGTATGTGCGTTTTGAATTGACTGCTGTTTTGCACGCCGCTATTTTGAAAACCGCCATTACAGGGTGTTACAAAAGTCCTACAAAAGTAATTTTTCAGACGGCTTTTTCGGATTTCTTTTCAAACTTTTTCAACAACTGTGATACATCGTTTTGTTTGTCTTTTCATCCTCTATCGTTTGGTATATAAACTTTATTGACAACTTGACTCATAACAATAGAAAAAACAATTAACAACGATGATTAGAAATTTTCGAAATGACCCTCATTGTGTTCCAAAGTTTGACGGCTTATAACTTTGCACATATCAAAGCAAATTAGATGTGGGTATTTGCGTTGTAACAACCTTACCTTAACTTAGATTTTCTTCTTTTAACTGTGAAAATCCGACCATCGTTACCCAAGAAATGATCATTTTACTATGACCATCTTTATCACCATTTTACTACAGAAACTGTGAACGTTACGTTAACGAATTCATCGCGGTCGGACCGAAAATCGTGCAGTTTAGTAAAATGGTCATAACTTAAGTTACGATGGTCGAATTTTTACAACTAAAAAAATAAAATCTAAGTTAAAATAAGCTTGTTACAACCTAAAAAGCTGCATTTAATTGCTTTGATATGCGCAAAGTTATAAGCCGTCAATTTTGGGCACATTCTTCTGACTTTGGTCATTTCGAAAATCTCTAATCATCGCTGTTAATTGTTTTTTCTATTGTTATGAGTCAAGTAGTCAATAAAGTCTATATACCAAACGATAGAGAATGAAATGAGGAACAAAATGGTGTATCACAATTGTTGAAAATATTTGAAAG
>JAQGCX010000825.1:0-13776 GCA_034700205.1 Plectus parietinus | reverse complement strand
CACTACCACGCAAGTAAGCTACGCAGTTCTGCGTAGTGAGCTCTAATGTTGGCGTGTGCTCAAACAATTGATACACCGAATGTGCACTTATCCGGGTTCGACCGTAATTCATTCGATTTCACTTCAAACATTATAATTTTAATATTAACTTTTAAAAATCAAATACATACATTAAAACTATCAAACATTTGCTTCGTGAATTTTTCTCAAAGGACCGAATTGTGGCAGTGTATTGGCGGCTGTTCTAATTTGAAGTCCTTTGATTATGCCGAATTCATATGTGAATACTTTACTTCCCCACGTACATTTCCAATATGGTCAAGATGGCACTGAAAAATAAGCCAATTGCATGGTTCAGTCTTAACATGCCATGCATAACTACTGAAGATTTAAACGAAATTATCATGAATTTTGCGTCCATTAATCATCAATAGGTAACCGATTATTTCCTCAGACCGATTTTGCTGAGCAATTGTCGAAAAGTGCATACTACCGTACCATTTTGTTTCGACTACATTTGAATATTTTGAAACAAACCCAATAGTCGAAACGGCAACTTTGTTGTTTTCGTCACACTCAAGTGCTTTTATGAGTAGACACGACTGATTGAATAAATCTTGCCTTATTTGCAATTCCTGAAAGAAAAAACGACCAGCTTTCAAATGTCAAATCAGTCAAATCAATTCAGTTCAATCAGACCAGCGAACAACGACCAATTATTTTTCTAAAAATTTTTGATGGGGCTATTAGCTCAGTGCAAGTACAATCGAACTCAGATAAGTGCACAAAATGCGCATCAATTGTTTGAGCACGCGCCAACATGGAAACTGACTACGCAGAACTGCGTAGCCTCTTAGTGCGGTGGCGTGTGCTTTAACAATTGATACGCATCCGGGTTCGACTGTATTGTTTTTTGAAGCAAAAAAGACGGAGAGAAACAGCTTTCGTGTCCATTAATGTAAAAAAATCAAGAGCTTTGTCGAATTCGTTGATATTTCCTTGTTATAAACCAATGCTCTTGCCGAGTTCGCCACTTTCACATTCATGAATGCTCTTTTCACAACCGAAAGTAGCTCAATACTTAATTACTGTGCGTCGTCGCACTGCTTGAAACTTTTGTAGGCGAAGGGCTGAATGAGGATGTCGACGGCGCCGAGCCGAATGGACAGCGTATCGCCGCCCCGACGACGTCCAACGCAGCAGCACCACCAGCAGACACAACATCAACACTCCCCGACCCATCCTAATACTAATGAATGTTTTATTATGACGGTGTCATTCACCTCTCTCCAAAAGAAAGCTGGGTTCACTAACAACCGATTAATTTTATTTGTTCGGCATTTGACATATCTCCAACTGTATCTTTTGATACACTAAGTCCAGCATAATTTTGAAGAAGATTCGTGCTCATCCCTATTGCCTCCTGCGGTATCATCGATCTGCCGTACGGGTGCCCATTACCTTGTGCACGTAGTTGCGAGCATTTCAACTTTCTTTTCCCGTCGGTATCTCTTAACTAATCGACTTGTAGTGATAATGATGCAGTGGTGTTAGGACATCACTCCAAGCCATGGTGGGACATCACTCCAAGCACACCAGAGGCGAAAGAAATATCGTAGTAAAATATTCCTAAGCTTATGTATAGGGCATAGGCGCAAACTATTCCTAAGCCTAAGCCTGTTTCTAAGCTCAAAAATAATACTGTACACCTCTGCGTTTGAGCGTCTTTTTTCTCTAAACGTTTAGACAAATGGTTAGATTGGAGTGATGTCCTCGTACCGATGCAGTATACCACGCGTCGGAGAAAAGATGGGAGCAAAAGTTCAAAAAAATTGCTGATTTAGTGAACATGTGCATGATGTCATATCTTGACAGACAAGAAAGTGAAGAACTGGTAAGAAAGTTGTGGTGAACGTACATTTATTTACCGGAAATGTATTTGGCAGAATGTCATGGTACCGAATCGATTGATCATAATCTAACAGCTTTCTTTTCCACTCAGGCGTTAAAAGTGACCGCAAATCGATCTGAGCTTAAGACTACTCGTAAAACACCATTGACTGAACCGTTTCTCTTGAAAAAATAAACTACTTCGATTCGTCAGAAACAAGGCATATCGAAGCCGAGCAGTTCGTAGTCGTGATAATAGGTTTTGACGAGCACTCGCAAAAGCTCCTTATCACACAGGAGTCGATGGCCGATAGCCAGCGTTTGTGGTCGGTTGAATGTGGTGTGCTTGGTGAGGGACGAGAAGACTTGAGATTTGACGGTGGAGATGAGGTCGCTCGGCACGTGGCGAGTACGCAACACTGCGAACAACGAACGGAAGAAGCTCGTGTTCTTGCCGTGCTCAAACTTGAGCAGTTTGTAGCGCGACCGGTAGGTGTTGAAGCCGCAGAACCAGTTTTGTGGCCAAAAATGGTCCTCTTCGCCCCAGGCTGGCGCCAAAGCCGTCCTCGTCATCAGCTTCTCGTAATTCTTGTGCACAAAACAGGTCAGATTCTGTCCGCATTTGTAGCACTGATTTGCCCTCCAATGTACGTTATCCGGTGTTCGACTGAAATATTGTCGACTCTCAGAAAAACACTTATGACGAATTTGGACATGAAGGTATTGAGAAAATTTAGTACGTAGATTCCTGAATCCATTTTAAGTAGTTCGCATTCAACATTAGCGCCGCTGAGTATCTGCGTGTTGAGCCTAAACTTCTTGAAATGGATTCAGATATCTACGTACTGAATTTCCACATTACTTACTAGAAACACTTTTCTAGCCAACCGGACAGAAATTTTTCGATCGGATCACGAACAATGGCCAAATGCATCCAACGACGGTCGGCTGTTTGTCGATCGTCAGGAAAACGCATTTCGTTCCTCTGAAAACAAGTCCTGTTCGACCACAGGTCGGTGGTGACCGTTTTGTTCTTGCTCGCGAAGCGCTTCGGCTCGCTCAAGCAGCAGACGATCGCCATGGACACGGTGAGCATATTCTTGGGAATATGACACACGGCGAGGCGATAGGGCTCGGCGAACGTGATCATCGCAGTCCGCTCGATCGAATGTTTCGGCACGCAACCGTCGTCGACGCCGCCACACAGAAATTCCGGCCGTTTTTGCCCATGTGGTAGAATGCAGTGATCGCAGGTATCAGTATCATTTGTCCTTAGTCGAAAGGTTGTCCCACTCGGCACCAACTCGAAACAGACGTCGCCCGCCGAGCTGCACAGCAATAGCATCGAAATGAACGTTAGCGCAGCAACCAAGACGAACAGAATAAAGATAAAGCGGAATAACTCTCTTAGCACCGATGCCATTTCACCCATATCATAGATTTCTTGCTGATAGTTTTCGCAACTTGTTATCTAGCATTATTGCAAGTTGAAGAGGTGTCCGCAGAGCAGAAAAATATGAGCAGTAAATTCCGTGGAATGGTGCTGCGGCGGACCATGACGCTTCAGCTGATGCGATCTTCAGCTGACGGCTGCGTTCCACACATGAGTTTTGTCTGGCGAGCCGTCCAACTTCCTTCTCGCAGTGCTCTTGAGCTGTGTTCGCAAACGTCGTGCCAGAGACGCTGCTTGACTGACGGCAGCCGATGCAAAAAAAATCGGCCACAGTCCGAAGGAAGAACGGCGTATCTTCGCGCGGCGATGATAATAACCGAACGTAAGGCCAAACGACGTGACGATCGGCCTACTTTGCTTCCACCTACAATGCGCTCGCTCCGATTTTTCTGCGGTCTGCAGTGCGTTTCTTTTTTCACGCCATAAAAGACGAGAAGAGGTCGGCGAATATGATCGAACGTCTTTGACGCCCCCAATCGCCGCAGACCGGTCCGCGGTCGCACGCAAAGAGACACAGAGGTGCGACACTGAGCACCCATTGCATCACCGCCGCGGGAGGTGAACTGATGGCGGCATTGGCAATTAAAGACGAATACCTTATCAACAATGGATCTAGGTTGGCCGTTGCCAAACAATACTACTGCTCAGAAGTATTTCTACGAAATGGACACGAACAATGCAACCTGATCAATTTCCATGTGAAAAACGTTGCGCGACGTTTGGCACGGAATTGTAATGCGGTGCGTTTTTTGCTGAAAACATGCGCATCAGATGCTCTGATAGATAAATGACCTGTTTGTGAAATATGAACAAAATATGAATCAAGGTCAAACTCGTCATTTAATACAATCGATAATGTAGTTTGATCGTAAATTACGCATTATACACGTTTTGAAAATCCATGACTGTACACTTTTGCACAACAAACACATCGAAACATAGCCGACGTATTGGTACAGCAATGGCAACTTTGAAGGCGCACACCCGCATCGATCATATGAAAGAAGAAAAGCACTGAACAAATGGTAATTTTAAACATGCAAAAAAAGTCCTATGGAATGCTCGAGAACAAAAACAGTTCAAGCAGTGGTCGGCACGGTGTCCTTGCTGAATTCAGTGATGGTCTTGCAGTCGGTGTTGAACGAGTGCATCATGTTGTACACGCGGTTAAGGGTAACCGTCGCGGGCGCGATGGACAGCGTCTCGCGGCACCTGAAATACAAAAATGCTTAGGTGCCCACCTCAAAATCTACTCCCCTGCACATTCGATTTATCGCCAAAATTTACTGATATCGAAGAAGGCACAACTCCAAAACTTAATAATGTAGAAATTTAGTACGTAGATATCTGAATCCATTTCAAGAAGTTTGCGATCAACACGCAGTTACTCAGTGGCGCTAATATTAAATGCGAACTACTTGAAATGGATTCAGGAATCTACGTACTAAATTTTCCCAATAATGGACATACGTTGTGGCAATATTGCAGCAGTCGACGATCGGATAGCAGCGCTTGGTGACGACAAAGGCGTTAGTCATGCACTGCGTGAACTCCGTGTTGGCCGGGAAGTAGGTCATGAACGTGTCCATCTCGTTAGCGACGCGCTTGAACAGCTGTTCCACCACCTCCGGGAAGGTCGTGTTCGTCCACGTCGGCCACGAGGACATCGTCGTTGTGCACGTCGCCTTCTGAAAATCGGCTAGTTTGCGCTTCTCTGATAATAATAACAAAAAAGCCGGCCATTAAGTTACACTAGATTTTCAGATTGCATGTATTTTCCTTGTCAACTGTTTACAATTAACTTTATCATGAATAAAAACTTTCCACGAAAAGGTTATAGAGGACTTTGATTAACTGCCATCATTTGCTATGTTTCGTGTGTCGAAAGTGATAGAATGACGGATTTGGAAAAAGTCTTTTTTGGAACCCGTCATTCTGTCCCACACAAAACATAGCAAATGATGGGAGCTAATGAGTCCTGCAACCTTCTTGTGGAAACACTAATAAAAACTCGTACCATTTCGCTGGTGAGGGCCGGGCACTTGATGGGGTCGGAGGTCTTCAAGCAGTCGACGAACATCATGGTGTCGTTATAGCGCGTGTCCATCACGGTGTTGATGATCTTCCAGAACTTGTTCTCGCACACGGTAGCGCCCACAGTGTCCGGCACCAGCACCTTGGCCATATCCATGCACTTGCTGTACTGATTCATCACTGTCGCCTCGCACTCAACCAGCGTCGTACACCACGGCGTCATGTCGAACGCCTAAAACCACAGAAATTACACGATGTCGCATCGAAACGTGATTATCTGTTAACAAGGATTGCTGCCAAATATACTTTGCTTTACACATCTACTAACACCACGATCACAGGCTGGTAGCATTCGGCTCTGCTGTTTCGGGTGTGTAATGACGTGAAAATAGTGACAATAGTTAGTGACCAGGGGTGGATGACAGTGGATTACAATGATTACATGTATTCAGGCCCCCTTCGAGTCCTAGTACTGAAGGGGGCCCCCCGAGAGGACTCGCATAGGGGGCGGGGGGCATCTTGAAAATTTGCATGGTACATTTGTATTCAGGCCCCCCTGACCCATGGTAGTCACGAACCTGGGCGACGGCGACGACGGCAAGGAGCAGAGCTGCTGGGCGGTTCATCGCTGTTGGATCGAGCGATCGGAGAAGAACAACTAATGCGGAGAACTGTACGAATACAAATGAGCTATGCGACTCGGCAGCGGTCCTTTATGCTGGACTGATATGACCGGTTGTGACTGGTTGTTTTGCTGCGGCGCGGCGCCTTAGGTCTGACCGCTGACATGCACAAAGGCGTACAAAGGGCTGCGCGACGATAAGTTTGATTGAGGGCCGGTCATCGGAGTCGATTACAGCCCCTTTGCGAGGACCGGCTGATCAGGTCGGTACTGTTTATCGACGGAGATGGGATGAGGATGGGGGCATACGGGCGTCTGGTCTGTTCACGCATCGAGCGACAATCGGCCATGGGGCGGCCAGATTTACTGGCGGCGATATGGCGTGCGGGTGGGTCGGCCGGTCGACCTCCCGCCGAGTCAACAGCCTGCGGTAATTGGCCGGCAAATAGCGGCGATCTCATTAGCTGTGGCAAGTGGCCGCCAGATCTACCCCCAGTCCCATCGCCAGGAAGCGACGAGATCGCGTCGGAATAAATGACTTAATTCTTGGACGCGCCGCCGCCGCCCGCCCATTAAGTGGTAATGCTTTGTGATATCGACGCACGGCCAATTCGTCCTCCGGAGATCAATTTGCCCATTTCCCGTTCTTCCGCTTGCGAATTTCATCAGTCGCTTTTCGGCCGATCGAATCGCCTGCCGACTGGTCGATCATAAGCCGTAATGAAGTTTGCAGACAACGGCTGTCAGGGGAACCTCCATCGTCTCTCTATCCCCTTGCCACGTCCCGCAACGCAATTACCAGCCATCTTCGCGGCTCACACCAGTGCCATAGCAGCGAGAACCGTATCACCGCCCCTCACCCATTATTGTTCCATTATCCGAAAAGTCTGAAAAGTCTGCCCTAAGACGGCTTCCTCGAAAGATACAAAACATGACCACATGCACGAAATCTGTTGACAAACAACAATGCAACAAGAATGATCAATTGCTCTCATCGAGCGATGCACATGTGGTGTGATGGCAAATGTCAGCAACACTAAGCCCTGTTATTCGGCGTCGTTCATCAAATCGGTTGAAGAGCCGTTTTGACGCTGCGTCGGCGTTGATCGTCGCGACGCGTCGGATTAACGACGCGCTATCAATTTCACCTCATTACTCAATTAATTAGACGCGTCGCGCGTGCGAAAAGCCGACCAATAATCGGACGATCTCGATTAGTATGCAAATTGCCCGCAAACACTGCCCACTTGCCAGCCGTGGGCCAATCGACGCACGAGCTCGCTGGCTCGCGATTGGTCGGCTGCGAAAGGCGGCAGCAGACGGTACATTCGAGAGAGCTGGCGATTCAATCAGTCCCCCTCACACTGCCCGGCAGCAGCTTTACAACGCCAGTTGGTTCCGATAGGGTAACCGTCGACTGAAAATGTTCGGCAATCTACAGAACCTGCAGACATTCTGGAGCCAGTGTTGGCGCACTCGCCCCGGTCTCGTTGATCCATTCACTGCCTTTCCGCCGTCCTTCAACGGAGGCAGTCTGCGTTTGTCACCGTCGTCTGCGAAGACTCCGTCGTCGTCTGCATCGGCATTCACTCAGATCGCTGTACCGCAGCGCAAGTTCGACACGCCCGACAAGCGACATAAGAACGATGGTGCGTTGTTTTCAGGTGTTGATGTCTAAGATGGTGATAATTTGCTGACAAATGCGGGGCATTTTCAGGCGGTTCATCTGAGAAAGGAGAGGGTAAGCGCCGACGAACACGAACGAACTTTACGGCATGGCAACTGGAGCAGCTGGAGTCGGCGTTCGAAGCGAGTCACTACCCGGACGTGTTCATGAGAGAGGCGCTGGCGTTACGTCTGGACCTGCTGGAAAGTCGCGTGCAGGTACGTATGCGCGCACACATTACCGCGTTTGATTCCTGCACGAATCACTTCGGGTATCCTTCTTTGTCCCAGCACTACCGATCGAGCTGAGGGAAGCCGTTTTGCGTGTAATTTGATTATTCGGGCATTTGTCTTTGACGGGGTGGGCGTCTCCAGGGACAGCCGATAAGAAGTCTTGGTCGGGCTCGAACCGGAGCAGGCGAATTAGTCTCCTCCAAAATCATTACGCCTCCAAGCAATGCTGCCCCGCCCGCTTCTAATGGGGACTTATGACTATCGGAAGCGACATTCATAATACGAGCGTTTGGGGACTCTGAGCGACCAGATTCGCTATCTCCAGCGGAATGACCGATCGCAGGGGCAACCGCCCAAAGTGCCGCCAAACTGAGGAGACCACTTGCCGCTTCTTCCCATTCCCCTACCCGCTCAAGCACGCGTCCAAGTCGCACAACGAGCGCATCCCTTGTTTCAGGTCTGGTTCCAGAACCGCAGAGCCAAATGGCGCAAAAAGGAACACACCAGGAGGGCACCTGGTCGACCACAAAGTTTTATGTACCCGCAGTCCTGCAGTGGCGAACCCGTCGCCGGCGCCAGAAAGCGACCGGCTGGAGAAGGCGATGACGGCGCCGCACAGAAAGACGATTCTACGGATGATCCGCTCGGCTCGACGTCTCCGTCGTTGAGCAAGGACGAGAAGATCACGGTCCCGACGACAACGTTGGGCGGAGCGTTCTCGATCGACAGTTTACTCGCTGCGCCCAAAGTGCCTCGCGGTCGAAGGCCCAACGCCAAGTACCCGCGCGTGCAGGCGTGCAAGTCAATGTACGCAATTCATTTTCAACTGTCCCTTCTTATTCTCCCCATCTAGGTCGCCGTTCATGTTCCCGTTGTTCCCCATCACGCAACCGGCCGGGATCACGATCAGAGACGAACAACTGCCCATCGACTCCAGTCCGTTCGAGCACCACTTGCGTGCCAACGTGCCGTTGACCGCCGCCGGACTGAAATAGTGGCGGTGAAGGAATTGTGTGATGCCGCTTATGTCCGCTTGCTAGTCTTCCGTGTTGCCCCACTGTGCTCCCATGCGTTCGATGCGGAAAATGCGAAAGAAAGAGTGGTGTGGAGCAGAGCAGAGAGATATGAATCGGTGCTCTGGCGAATCACGGGCAATCGATAGGGGCGGCGATTGAAGCAATTTGCGCGCGATGCGGCGATTGAATTTGCTGCCGCGTCCCGATCGTGACCTGATAGCCCGGGCTGCTCGATCGTCTTGCGCCTTTTGCGCCGCAGACCGTTTAATTAAGTGCCCGTTTACCGAATAATAGATTCTTGATGCGGCGCGCCGTAGCGGTCGACGGCCGACACGTGCGTCAATTTATCGCTCGTGCCTGTCATTCCTCCTTGCTCGATTCGAAAGCGTATTAGGCAATTTTCGCTTTCACAATCGGCATCTAAAATGGGTGGACCGAGGTGGCGGAATTCAGACGTGGGCGCGGGGGGGGGTATGGTGAGCGCGAGGTATATATTCGCATCTTATGCTCCCTCACAAAATGTCCAAGTGGCTCAATGCCAACACGTACGACTGTAAATATGAAGGTCGCTGGTTCGAGTCACCTCGAGGGCACTGATTTTTGCATTCCCCCCATACCCCCCCCACGCGCATGTCTGGTCCAAACTACGCGAGATTGCCCTTCCGCAAGATTGTTGGAAGCACGAAGCGCGCAAGCACCCACGCGCTTCACGCTAACATCCGCGGATTCCGCGGACATCGGCTGTTGGGCGCGCTTGAGCGAGGACATCGGTCATTTGATAGGCGCTGACCTGAGCGATACGCGGCATGGGGCGTGGGCGCGAATGGGCGCAATGTCCGTGCAAGTTTACGGCCTTGCATGAGATCGCTCCATTGCATCGCATAAGCGCGGACATACGCACCGACGCGACGCCGCGTCTCGCTCAGGTCAGCGCCTATCAAATGACCGTGGGCGCGATGTCCGCGCTTGAGCACGCTTAATCGCGCCCAATAGCCGATGTCCGTGGTACCCACTGTAGTTTCGCCACTTTTGCGCACATTCAGGCCCATCAGAGTGAGCCATGCCTCAGCTCGCATCTGCATCCTACAACGATTGTACACCCAAAACTGAGCTTGGATGTACAATCATTGCTGGACGCAGACATGTGCTGAAGCATAGCTGACCCTGATGAGCCTGGATGTGCACCGCGCCAAATCAAATTCAAATCTGTGACGGGCCAAATTTGCAGCGCGCGAGAAACGTGTAAAATGATCGTGCGGTGCAGGCATACTTTTTACCGGGGGGGACCTAGCTACATACAGGCCCCCCTGGCCGGACCCCGTATGTAGCTAGCTACACCCACCCCTCTCGCCGCTTTTGGCAGATCACTCAATACTTGAGAAATTTTTCTGTTCGTTACCGTTCTTAATTCACCAACTGTTTCTGATTGTTCCATTCCTTTTCTAGTAAATTGCAATGCTTTCTGACATAAACAAGCAATTGACCCACAATACACGCAATATTCAATTCTTTTTGAGAATTTTTGGTGTGCAAAAGATATAATCCGCCAACCTTAGGTGGACGATTTCATTAATGATGGAACTTTTTGGGAGGACGTTTTCAGTACACCATAGTTTTAGGAGGACATTTTCAATAGAGTTTTTTGGGAGGACGATTTAATTAGCGTCCCGGATTAAGAAACTTTGGGCCAAAGTGGGCCGAATACCAGTTTAGGTAGATAAAGATAAAGGCACACATTATGATGACGCCGCCCATATGCGAAAGATTTATGACTCCATGAATGCTGATCGTAATTCTTTTTCCATCATCATTACAATAGGGATGTGTTCAGAACAATACAGGTTGATTAGCTACAGTAAACATTAGTCTATGTGACAATTTCAGCCCACAAGAAGTGAACTGAGTGAAAAAACTTAAAAATTTGAAGTCAAAATTGTGAGATCCGACAGCTGGTGGGTCGCTCTGGGCCGGTTATTGGCCGTGGGCCAAGAGGTCGGGGCCTCCTGGGCCACCACTATAACACGACCCTGCAATAGGCTAATATTTCGCGAATATCCGGCTATGCATCTTGGCACGCTGCTACTGCGAGTCGTTTCTTTCAATAAACGGCAGTATTCAGCCCATTCGTAGGCGCAAGAAAAACGGACGATCGAACGGCCGCTGCGTCAGAGTTTATCGCCACTTTGCGTTGGCAGCATACAAATGCGCGCTTGGAATAATTCCAGGAACGAGGCGATGACAAATGATCTACATTTTAATGTTTGTGTGCGTAGTGTGGGTTGGATATTAGCAGTAACAGCGTGCATCTCTTGAGAACAAATAAGACTACATCTCTACAAGGCTTGAAAGCGACAATTTACGACTTAGGACACAATTACCAATAAGGAAAGATTTTCGAGTGGCAGAGCAGCTCAAGACAACTGGCTTTTCCGGATGCGTGAAATCTTGGTTTCAGTGCAAAAGTAGCAAGGAACGTCAATTCAATCTGATCGCACGGTGTATATGGGAAATAAAGAAACACCTGAATTATTTTCCGATTTCCCCCGGCCGAAGTTCTTGTCAAGTTCTTATCCATGTCTGCTGTATAATCTCAAATAGACGCCTAGTAAAAATGTACGCTCTACACAATGGTATAAACAAAATGTTTCACGCGCGCAGTTCTGGTACAGTTGCACGAACTTTCCGGACAACCTGATATCATTGATGCGATGCTGAAAGGTCGAGAAAATTTATCATACAATTTAGTGGTTGTATGAAGGTAGTTGGTTGTCAATGTATAAGCTGGGGAAGTGCACCAGTAATGTAGGAGACTGCGCTGAAGGCCGCGAGTGTCCATGTCTGTCTCGCTCACATATCTGTCGTTTCGCAGCAAGATCAAGATTTTAAGAGCTCCCGGTGCCGGTGCACCGACCTCAAAATTAATCGGTGCACCGACAATTTCCGTCCCGGTTGCGAATTTCCATTCCCATTAAGGTTATGAATTTTTCCGCGCTAGGCACTCTGGCACATTTGACGAGACTCCGCCTCCACGCGTGTCGGCTAACATTTACTGACAATGTGAACTGAATTGCATGCACAAATGGCATGGTATTATTCACAATCAATGTTTCTGTCACAAACATGAACAAATAAACAAACAAACAAAGGAAATATGGTGTAACCGTATAATCTTGTTTGTTTGTTTGTTTATTTGTTTATGTTTGTGACAGAAACATTGATTGTGAATAATACCATGTCATTTGTGCGTTGCAATTCAGTTCACGTTGACAGTGTTATGCCGACACGCGTGGAGGTGGAGTCTCGTCAAATGTGCCAAAGTGCCTAGCGCGGGAAAATTCATAACCTACGTGGTGAATGGAAATTCGCGTCCTGGTCCCGGTGCACCGACCACATCAATACTAAAAACAAGGCAATAGTTACAGTACATATCACTGACGGCTTCACGGAGAAAATTTATCATACAATTTAGTGGTTGTATGAAGATGACTGGTTGTCAATATGTAAGTTCAAGAAGTGCACTAGTAATGTAGGAGGCTGAAGGCCGCAAAAACGCGTCTGGCGGCTGTTTACGAAGCTGCAAAGCAAACGCTTGGGGCAGTGTTTAACGATGCTTCGTAAACTGTACCACCGAGCTTTCGAAGCTTCCAGTATCCAATATACTACTGCAGTCGTTCTATTTGTCAACTGTTAATTTTAGTGTTTGGATCCAAGCCTAAATGAGATTTTTCCAGATTAACTGCGAGCAATACTGCAACTGGTTTTGGTGAACAGGAAATACGGAAATAAGGAAATACTTTCGCTATTTCCGACGGAACTTTTTGCGATATGCTTCCATGTACATTTTTCAAAGATACTGCTTTAGGGTATTCGCATTTTAGTCTGTTTATTGCAGCGACAACATCCACTGCTTCGGAGCACGATGATCAAGTCAGCAATGTTCCCATTAATGTCTCAAATCAAAACGCCAGTGACCTTTCGAAAGCAAAAACATCCGGTGAGTTTAATTTGATTGTAACGAGCATGTAAAACCGATGGTATTATTCAAGATACTGCTGCTGATCTCATTTTTGTCTTTCCAGCACATCTTAAAGAGAATATGACATTGAAACAAAATTTTAATTTTTTTTGAAATTTAAACAAATCGTTTACAAAAGGGGAGAAATTTTCGCTCAGATATGGGGCATATACCGGAAATGAGCATGAGTTAGTGCAGAACAACAAACACTTCGTATTCATGAATTGATCGGAATCCATTCTGATCTGTGGATGGATGTGCAAACTATATTTTTGTGGATTGTGGTTAGGTTAAGAAAGTAATACATGGTGAATGATGTAAAAATTGATTTATTAAAAAATAAGGTTCCTCTCATTTTTTCTGGTTTGACCACTGAGATGATAAATGGTGGGTTAGAGAAACAGCCGTGGATTGAAAAGGAAACCCCTTCACTCTTTTTTGGCAGCCCAATTTAGAGAAGGGTGTGTGGTGCTTCCTCTGTCACTCCTGACTACGTTTTTAAAACATAAAATACTTCGTCATGTGTCATGTGATACAAAATTTACAAACTTTAGGAGCGCAGTTAAAACCTACTAAAGTTGAAAAATTGCAATCAACATTGATTGAACTGGCGACGTCGGTTTGTAAAAGCATAAACGATCAGCCTGAAGACGAGCTCGACTTATTCGGTATGTTTTTGAGCACATTACAGTACCTAGCTGTAGCTGGAAAAGAAGTGGCATAGTCTCTGTCAGATATGTTAATCGGATCCGGGTAGAAGGGTGAGCAGAGCTCAGACATGGACGTGGGGGGTATATACCCCCCCAAGGACCTCCATACCTCCGGCCAAAGTTGGTTGGGGGGGTAT